>CM014736.1:43633015-43803015 GCA_004329165.1 Spatholobus suberectus
TTCTCTCTTATTCATGGTTGGAAGTGTTGTTTAAAATTGCTATCGACATCTTAATATTGGTTTATATGGTTACATTACCCTAAAATGATAAAAGTTTGGTTGAAGAACTCTAAAACCTCTAAACCAAAGTCTAAAAATTGTAAACTCCCCACAGCTTGGTAATAAATAGAAAAAAGGAGGACTTTTATAACATGTAAACACTTTTGAAACCGTGATCCAGTCCTTCCAAAGAGAAATCATGGAAATGGTCACTTTCTTAAGATAAGAATGAAACTTTACTCATCACCCAAGGCCCTAGAACATCATGGACTTCTAAAACTAGAACCAGAGCTCAGCTGACCATTAAAAGTTGACATTTTTATCTCCCTCCAAGTCACGGTTTTTAATAAAGAGAAGGGATGATTATTTTAGTTTTTGACCTACCTAATAACTCCAAAATTTTATTTTCGTTATTAAAGATCCACAACTTAGTGAAAAGAGTGATTTTTATAGAGAGGTATCTAAGTTCTAACAAACTGACTTCGATTTCTGTCTAAACAACCGACATTATTTTTGCAATAACTCGAGATGCACTCAATAATTTTAAGTGGTTGTTTTTTTGATGAAAATTAGACAAAATTATGTTTGAAATGGACACAAGAATCGTTAAAAAAGGTTAAGAAACGACGAAGTTACCCTTTTCAAAAGTTGGAGTTGCTTTTTAGAAAATGGTAACTGGCAGTGTTCACTTAAAAGCTATTTTTGAACTTTCTAGTGCGATTTAATTGATTATTCTTGAATGAATATAAAGTATACTCCCTAAGATTTATTGGGATATATAGTTTTCATATATTAGTCATCTTTTACTATTTTTACCAAATTTTACAATCGAAATCACGCGCTGTTTCTAACCGGAGATGGCTTTCTCAATAGCATACTTTGAAAAATCATCATAAATCGAATAGGCCTTAGTTTTTGGAGCTCTTGGACTTGTTGAAAAGGTTTTCTAATGTAATTTCTGAAAATAATCTCCTTGTTTGCAAAAAATTTAAAGAGGGATACAAAAATAGTAAGGGAGTGTTACTAGTGCTCCAGCAAAGGCCTCCTGATCTCTCTGCCTTGTTATTTTCTTATCTATTTTTATAGATTTTTTTTTGGGATTATCTTTAATGATTTAGAAAGTAGATAAAAACATCTTTCCAACAAGCTATAGATCATGGCAAACAAAAATCGTTACCCTACTCAAATTGAATTTCAAATCCAAACTTAAAAACTATGCTTTCTAGAATTCCGATTTTGGAACAAAAAAATGAAAGAACATGCTTCTAGTCACTAAATCCTCATTTTCTATACTTAGGACCTAAAATGAACCTTTTATCTAAAGTTAAACAAAATTCCCTTTAAAAGAATGAACCTTCTCTGTTTTTATATAACTTAAAAGGACTCCTCCTTAACTAATATATAAAGTCTTATTTTGATATCATGAAATAAGTGAATTGTTTTACTAAATTCTTTTAGAATCACAATTAACTACTACTAATTAATTTCATTAAAATAGATTAATGGTGACATCTAATATTGTTAGGTAATTCGGTATATAAGACATACGGATAGTCATACACTAAGTATTAATTAATTAAGTTGAACTTTTTATTAAACACCTAAGTTCCCAATTAAGAATTTAAATGATTAAATCCAATCACCATTAGCTAACTTAAGGCCTCCTAAGTAAGCTTAATCTTTAAGCTAGGCATTCAAGATAAAGGAGAAGAATAAATACTAATCTTCTAGTGTCTTATTCGTTGTTCTATTTTCTCAACTAAATACTTAGAATCCCTTTATATTATACTATGATAAGAACCTCTGCACTAAGAGGTAGAGATGTTTAGGAGAGACTGTGCTGGTACTCAGGTGTACTGAGACCAGAGAAACCTCTGTTCGCATTAAGAAGGTCAAAAAGAAAAAACAGTAATGGAATCATAAAATAGTGTGATGCGAGGGACATGTTAGGGCATGGCACCCTGCATGGGAAGTTACAGTTGGTACAGTGAGGAATGACAGGCAGGGAGCCACTTGCGAAGGTCTTGGGGGTAAGGCGTCAAGTGGTGAAGGTCCTAATGACCAAGGTAGTGCTCTCGAGTCAGGATATTTGCCTGACCAAGCTTGGAACCCCGACAACTGCTCAACATTCCAAGATTGGTATGAGAGTATACCTTTGTGTGGATGGTGAATGTCCTAAGCTGTTGCTCTGTTCCTCGATGATGATGAGGATTATATCATGTTGAGTAGAGGTATATGTACTCCCCATCACTTCCCGATTTTGTTAAGAACCATGTTGGGAGTATGGATCCATACAATGTCAAGGGTAGATGTTACAACTTAGACAAACCTTAGGTTCCCTTTTTTAGGTCAACTGTTTCTTGTCGATATAAGACGGTAGGATACCCTACCATTTGTGTGAAAGTAATTTTGAGAACAAATTGCCTCACTCCTCCGTATTTTTCTTTTATGCATAATCGTTGTGGTTGATACTTGAAGATGCTGGCATTCCTCGTCCTGCTGAATATACACATTGATTTTGATGCTACGGGGACATGAGTTATAACGAGGAGGCGGACTACCTGACTCATCGCGACTTTGTCACTATTACGTTCATGTCCCGTATTCCAAGAGCATTCATGCCTCCTATGACTTGGACATTCCCGATCTTGGTATCATTCTCACCGCCACCACATTTCCACCATGCGCCTCCACCACCCCTGTCTTCACCAGCAGACGCAAAGATCCCTATTGCGGCACCATGCATACAAGCATATCCACCACTACCAGTTGAGCATCTTATGGATGATGTACAACCCCTTGAGGAGGGATCGCCCATGGAGGTAATACTGGTCGAGTCCCTTATGGACTCTTCTGTGGCCAACAATTGGTCCACCCTCTCCTCCTCCTCCTATAGACTCGAGGCACCCCGCGAGGTGCCTAATGGCCATGCACGCCACGGAGTGGACACAGATTCCAAGGAGATGCAGTCGAATGAAGATTGGTAGACCCCGTCCAATGGTTCTTCTTTTGATATAAGGGCTGGGAGTAGATCTCTAAACACTGCTCTGGTTAGGGTAGTGGGTAGCTAGTGTCTGTTTATGTACTTTTGAGATTTCCCTGTATTTTTTTTATTTCAGTTGTATTTAGTTATGATGTATTTAGCTGTATTGTATTTTAGAAACTCAGATGTATATGATTCTGACTATATGACATGTATCGTTTCCTCATCTCTTACTCCCATTTCCAAACTTTGTTTTATTTACGATTTCTTTACTTTAAAAAGTTTCATAAGATGATCGCGTGTGATATAAAAAGCAAAAAAATTTCTCGTATTTTTCTTAATCTAAAATCAAAATAACTAAATAATTAATTAAATAAACATAGGTTATGTTCAATGTGAACGAGTGTCACAACTGTAGCTCACAAGTAGCAACAGCAAGAGCTCTGTACTCAGCCTCTAAAGATAACCAAGCTACTGTAGGTTATTTCTTTGCCCGCCAACAAATCAGTGAACCCCCAAGCTAAAAACAATAACCACTAATCGATCTTCAAGAGTCAAGGCACCCCCCAATCAGCATCAATGAAACTAAATAGTTGGATGCTTGAGGATCAAGAGAAAAATAAGCCTTTTCTTGGTGTTCCTTTCAAATAACGAAGAACACATTGTGCTGCCTGGTAATGGGTGGTAGTAGGACGAGACATGAACTGACTCAACTATTGGACCGCAAAAGCGATATCAAGATGAGTGGTAGTTAAGTATAATAGTCTACCAACAAGTCTACGGTAACTTGCAACATCTGAATAAGGTGGACTCGAATCTTGATGAAGACAAATAGTAGGATCAAAAGGTGTGTTGACTGGTTTACATCCCAAAACTTCAATGTCACTAAGTAAGTTGAGACAGTATTGTCTTTGGCAAAGAGAAATTCCTCTAGAAGAATGAGTAGCTTCTAACCCGAGAAAAAACTTGAGCACCCCAAGGTGTTTGATCCCAAATTGTTCATCAAGAATGAGTTTAATAGAATCAATGACAGTCATGGAATTGCCTAGCAACATAATGTCATCAACGTAAATTACCAAAGTTGCGAATGCTTTGATCAGTAACTTGTGTGAACAGAAAGTGATCTGTAGTAGCTTGTTTGAAACCAATTTGAATTAACAAGCTTGAAAGGTGTTCATACCATTTTCGGCTAGCTTGCTTCAAACCATATAGTGACTTCCGTAACTTGTATACTTGATTATTGCCTGAGTGAGGAACACCTTGAGGAATTTCCATATAGACATCTTCTTGTAACTCGCCATGTAGAAACGCATTATTCACATCTACTTGGTGTACAAATCAGTTATTGATGGAGGCAAGAGCAAGAATTAAGTGAATAGTAGTTAACTTGGCAACTAGAGAGAATGTATCAAAATAATCTATACCCTTAGTTTGGGTATATCCTTTCACTACCAAATAAGCCTTGAAGCATTCAATGGAACCATCAAACTTCTGTTTGATTTTGTAGACCCATTTGTTACCAATAGGTACAATCCTTGAAGGTAATTCAACAAGATCCCAAGTGTGATTAGCTTTAAGAGCTCAAAGTCTGCATTGCATCAATCCAATGTTGGTCTTTAATAGCTTGAAGGTAGGTAGAAGGTTCAGTCAAGGTTGAAATAGAGAGAGTGTAAGCCCTGTGTAGGGGGGCGAGATTGTGATAGGACAAGTAATTGGATATGGGATAACAGCAGTTAGATGTATGTGTAGAGGCGGAAGTGAGGCAATAAAAATTCTTAAGGTAGGAAGGAGCTGTTTTAGTTCAAGTAGACTTTCTAAGTGGAAGTGTAGGTTCATTAGGTGTAAGCTCATTTACAGGTGAATTGTTAGGTGGAGCAAGTGGAGTTAATGGTGATTGGCCATCATTTGTGGAGAGGAGTAAAAAGGATGAACTCTGGGGGCTAAAGTTAGAGGAGTAAGTATCTGTTGAAGGCAGTCCAACACCAATGTACTGCCATGGAGCCTTAATATTGTTCTGTTGTAACAACCCACAAGGAAATACATGTTCATAAAAGACAACATGTCTTGATACTTGAATTTTCTTGGTCAATAAATCATAGGTAATGTACCCTTTTATGCCGTTTGCATATCCTAGGAAAACACACTTATGTCCCTTATTATCAAACTTTCCTCGTTGTGATGTCAAGCTGGAAACATAATAAAGAGAACCAAAAACCTTTAAATGGGTGAAATCTGGATGTTTATCGTACAACACCTGATAAGGAGATTTGTGTTTAAGTAACACAGTAAAAACTATATTCAAAAGAAAAATCACATAAACTACAACATAACTCCATAAGAATTTTGGAATTGATGACTACAACATAAGTTCTCTAGCTATGTTCAAAATATACTAGTGTCTCCTTTCTACACACTCGTTTTGTTCTGGAGTTTCCCCTGCAACTTCGTTGATGAATGATGCCTTTGGAAGCATAATAGGATGACAGAATAAATTTAGGCCCATTATCTGTTCTTATAATCTTCACAGATAAATCAAACTATCTTTCAACTAAATTAACAAATCGTTGTAACTAAAATTGAACTTCATATTTTCCTTTTAGCATCACAACCCACATGAAACAGTTATAATCATCAACAATGGTAAGAAAATATTTATGATTATGTATGGATGCAAGAGAGCACGGACCCCAAATATCCATGTGTAACAATTCAAGAACTCGAGTAGCTCTACTAGTGCTATTTTGAAAGGAATTTTCCTTTGCCTTGCTAGATTACATATATCACAAACTTCCTCTTTATTAACATGAATGAATGGAAAATCTTTACACATTCTTAACAATCGATCAAAAGAAATATGCCCAAATCTAAAATGCCATAAGGCATCTCTAGAAATAAAAGAGGAATTAGAAACAATGTTACTTATAGTGCTGCTAGCAGGAATAGCCTTGAGAAAATAGAGACCATTGTGGATTCTAGCCGAACCAATATTCTTAGACATGGAATCCTAAATATAACAACCATTATTAACAAAATTAACCATGCATTCACCTCCTTTAGTCAATTTCAATATAGACAATAGATTGAATCTAAATTCTGGCAGATACAAAACATCTTTGAGCAGTAACAAATTTGACAGCTCCACATTACCAACAAATTTAGCAATTAAAACATTTCCATTTGGTAAGTGCACTAAAACAGGTGATATACTACCATATGTATTAAACTAGTGCAAAGAAGTGCAAATATAGTCTGTGGCCCCAAAGTCTACAATCCAATTAGAAGTTTTAATATGCAAACCACATGAAGAAACAAAATTGATACCTTCATCCACATCATGATTCATGGATGTGTTGCAAGAACTGCACACTTGATGAACCGTGTGTGGCTCTGAAGCATTTATTGAAGAACTCTACAGGTTGGTTCTCTGCAGAAGGCTAATGAGAGTCTTACACTCTTCAGCGATGAGACTTGGAATGGGGTTTGCTGCAACAGCAGTTGAATATTGGCCTTCATTTTGAGTATTTTCATCAGTAGCTGAACTATTTACACTTGTACCTCCTTTGTACTTGAAACCTGGAGGATAACCATGTTTCTTGAAGCATGTTTCAACCATATGGCCTACCCTACCACAATAGGTGCATTGTCTTCCATTTACACTTTTATTCCACTGCTTCTTTCCATCCGCCAGATTCACCACTGGCTGATTCTCATCCAAAACAAAAGAACCACATTACCTTTCATGTTGCAAAACTTTAGAAAACACCTTGTTCATAGGAGGTAATGGATCCATAAGAAGAATTTGTGATCTAAAAACACCAAATCCATCATTTAACCCCATAAGAAATCTCATTATCTGATCTTGTTGATTGTAGCCTTTCATATCTTTCACCAAATCACATGAACATCTCACTTCACATTTAAAAATAGGTATAGGTCTATAATGATCAAGTTCTTCCCAAAATACCTTTAGCTCATTAAAGAATTGAGTTACGAAAAGGGAATTTTGCTTAAAAGAATACAATTCTTGCTAAATTTCTACAATTCTTACTAGGTCAGCTTGCAAGAATCTTTTTCGTAAATCTTTCCTAGCGTCTGAAGCAAGTTCAACATAGACAATGCTTTTTGAAATTGAGTCTGAGATGAAATTCAATATCCATGAGAACACCAAATTGTTACATCGCTCCCACACATCATAGATCGGATCTGACTTATCTGGCTTTTCAATGCTTCCATCCATAAATTTTTGTTTGTTCTTCGAAATTAGGGCACGCTGCATCGACCTCGCCCATTTGTGATAGTTTGTACTGTTTAAAGAAAACGGAACAAGCACTACTCTAGGGCTTTCGTTCGCATGAACATAGTATGGACTCAACAGATCTTGAGCGGGATTTGCCATGGGTGTCATATCACCTTGAACGCGAGGCATGATAAGAGAAACGCGCAGCAGAGCTCCTCAAAGTAGCTTTGATACCATATTACAAATTCTGAATATGCAGATAGAGAAACAAGACTTGAACTAGTAGAGTAAAAACTTCTAAGTTCTTCATTAGTTAGAAAAATATGATACAATGGAGTATTTATATATGGTTTTATTACAACTAAACAGCAACTAACCAACTATGGTTAGTTGTTAATACAAGTGGCCCAACTAACTACCCTACCCTATTATTTTAGTTTTCTCCTCACTGTGTAATTTTGATTGCTATAACAAGAATATTTTGTTGACTATCCATAAACTTATGAGATTAGAGTTAAGAGCACTTCTATTCTCTTTAGCTAATGAGTTGTTGAATTGAATTTTGTGGCAGCATATTCCAAGAAAATGCCTCAGGGAGCAGGACGTGCATAGTAGGAAAAATGGCCAACACATCTTTCCATATGTTTTGGTAAATAAGTACTTTTATGAGATGATTTTGTACAAGGGAAAATGTCACTCTTAAACTTGGGAGATGTACTGTAAATATTTATTAGCATTGCTAGTTTAATAGTGTAAATTTCTTACTAGACATTCCTTTACTGCAGAAAATATTTTCAGATCAGCATGTATTTATTGCTCAAGATTGTACAAGTTTATTTGATCTAGCAAATGTCATTTACTCGATCATTTTTATTTTATTTATAATGCCATACTTGCGCTGCCAAATTTTATAGTTTAGATTTTTTTTTCCCATAGTTGATGCTCCATCGTGTAATCTAGTTGTTTTCAAGTCTAATTTACATTATGTTTTCATTGGTTTGTGAGGTAAAGAATTTATAGGGAGTGAATTAGAAGAGATTTAGTTAATTTCATCTATTTGTTTGTGGTGAATTAGAAGGGAAAAGTGTTAAAATTCTGAGTCCCACTTAAATAAAATTCATCCCATTTGATACATGATTTAGGACAGAATTTCAGTGATGGCACAAATGATAAGCTATCTAAGTCTTTTTTACGGTCAGATAATTCTTTGTATCACTAGTCTGACACCCAATTGTAAAATTGAATAGTTTTTTTTCATGTAATAAGAAAATTAAATAATGGAGTAAAAACTAATAAATGATTTTATGTTAAAAATTAATAAAGTAAAAATTAATTTTTTATTGAATATAATTTATTTTTTTATAATTTATTTAGGGTTAATTATGTTTTTTGTCCCTTATTTTATGTGAATATCTATTTTTGGTTTCTCAAAAAAATTGATTGGTCATGGTCCCTCAAATTTTTTTGCTTAGTTTTAGTCTCTTGTTAAGTTGAGTAGTTAAGTAATGACATGGTGCTTCGTCCTCAGATTTCTAACGACATAAGCTCCTTAGAAATGTTATGAAAATAAATAAAAAAAAAAAAATTTGGCCGTTTATAACCACTAGAAATGTTACAAAGAATAGAAAATAAAAATAAACACGATCAAAACCAATCACCGCATAACAAAATATCAGAGAAGAAAATTGGAACACAATAAGAATTCATCACAATCAAAAATTGAAACAAAATAGGAATTTATTACAATTAGAAATCGAACCACAAAATTGGAAATGCAATAGAAATTAAAAATCACAATTTGAAATATTAGAATCAAAGTCATCACAAATTGAAACCCACAGCACAAAATCACATATACAAATCCATAAACTAGAAATCACAAATTTTTTTAAAAAAACCTCAAACCTAGAAACTCACCCTAAATAAAGAACCCCAAATCTAGAAACTCACCCCGTACCTACATCACAAATGGAAAATCCTAGACCAAAGCACAAATCAGGAACTTGATTAGAGCCATCGCACCATTAATCGGAGCCACCACACCAACAATTGGAACCACAATCGCATCACAAGTTCACTTTTCCTGCTACCGGAGCCACCACACCATCAATCAGAACCATCACCACCAACAATCAAAACCACTCCTTTCTCTCTTTCGCTAAACTTTCTTTTTCCTGTGAACCGCAACCCACATCGTTCTCTTATCTTCCTTTTCGTTTCCTCTCCTCTCTTCCCCATTTTTGCTCTCTCGTTCTTTTCTCCCCTCTCTATGCCTCACTCCCCATCTATCTCTCATTCGTTTCTCCCCTGCATGCGGCCACGATCGACCCTTGTAGATTGCGTGTCTTGCACCCAGAGCAACCATCTCTCGTTCTTTTAGAAGAACTGAGGTATGATACAACTTCAACTTCTTTTGTTTTCTTAAGGTTTATGTTAGATTTGATTTTTTGTCAATGATCAGATTATAGTTTGATTATATTGCTATGTTGTTTGGTATGCTACTATATATATGTTTGTTCATTACTTTACTATTGAATTTAATAATTTAGCATGGTTACTGTATAGATGATATAGAAGATGATCAATATCTATTTGAAGGTGTGAAGCTTTTAGAAGCAAAATATCGCAAACTAAGGTAATCTATTTGTTTATTGCTTTCTTGAGTTCCCCTTTTTCAATTTGTCTTTTCTTTCTATGAGAGATTTTTTTATTCTTTAGTTTTGTTTTCTCTAAAAAAGATAGTAGCGATTGAATTATGTGAAGGAAATGCTATGCCAACTTTTGTCTATACCATAGTCCTTCTAATTGTAATTTTGAAACTAGATTTAAGCTGTTGATTTAGGTTTATTTATTTATTTATTTATTTTGTTCTTTTATCATTTTCAATCTATTTGTTTAGGAAGCATACTTGTGTGTTTTGTATTTGCTCATGGGAACAAGCAAGGTAGTCAAATTTGAGATTCTACTCCGAATTGGGAAGGGGAAGCAAGATTGAAAATCATGGGACCGTAACATGGATTATAAGATCATACAAAACTTAAAACCCATATATGCGCATATAATTCTTATATATGCATATAAAATAACAAAAAAAAAAAAACCTTTAAATCTCACTTTAAATACTTTATTAACCCTTAAGTTCTTAACCATAAGAAGGAAAAGGAAGTCAATCAAGTCATAATAAACTAGTACAAAATACCAAGACATAAACAACTTAAACATTAAGACACACACAACTCATAAGTCACTAAACAACTTAAGCTAGTATAAGACACCAAGACATAAGCACCAGGACATGAAAACCTAGACCTCTAATATAGATCTTTCAAATTAAAATTAAAATCAACACTCAAGACATCTTCATTTCCTCCACATCTTCTCCATCTCCTTCACCAAGCAAATTAGCAAGAACATCCTCCTTTAGAGGTGGCAAGAACATCATCCTCTAATTCTCCATCTTAGACTCGAACCAAGTCTTTATCTTCATTTGGATTTGGATCCAAATCCAAGTTGTCTACATCCAAACCTTTATTTTCATTCTTTTCCCCATCATTTTTAATAATCCAAACATCATTGCATGAAACAACATCAAGTTGTAGCTCCTCGGGTGATCTTCTAGCTTGTTTTTATTGGCCAGTTTTGAATTAGCCATGACAAAAACAACATTATTCATAGTATTTTGCTCCAATCGATTTCGTATCTTATTACAGGCCTAAACAAATACAAGTGCAAATCTGATAAGCAACAACTAGTAGGTATTTTACAATTCAAATTCCATATTTTTGAAATCTTACCATCTCGAATGCACTCTAGTTACACTCACACTTAGAGGAACTACATGTCAAACTTAGTATACTGATGGCAAACTTTTGGAGCTCTAGATGTTCATCTCCACGAAACTCCCACCTAGCAGCTGGAGTCTTCTTGCCAACTTCCTTAATGGCCAATGGATTACCAAAAGCCGTGTTTTGGTTCTTGAAATCTTCAATTTGAACATCAATTGGAACTTGTTCATTAGGATCAGCCACTATCTTTATTATACATTCTAATAGGGCAATTTTAACTTGCAAATCAACTTTAAAAATAAGACCATAGTGCAATTCAGGGGTTAAGAAAATAACAAAGGCCTATGAAGTTGGTTGTCCCACCTTTCATCAATGGAATTTCATAGTCTTATAATTAAAGAATAGAATATATTAAATTAGTGTTCACTTTTGAAACTAAGACCACAAAGCAAGAGTTCAATTTAAAAACTAAAGATGAAATTTGTTACTAATACAAAGGTAGTTAACTAGCTACCTTTTTTTGACACTATTGAACTCTTTTTGTATCTTTTCCTTAATTAGCTTGATCCATTATCTCATAAATGAACCCCTATTGCTGGTTTCTCATCTGAATCAACCATTCAAAGCATTTCCATTACAATATATGCACCTATCAAACAAATGACAATATTCTTCTAAAAGTCCTTGTCCAAAACCACATCTTCAACCAATCTCCCATCCTTTGTATTTGCAAACCGGCTAGCCTTCTATTTCATTACTTGTGAACATTCTGATCCAAAAGACCCTTGTTTTCTTAAAGGCACCCTAAAGTTAACTAAGAAGTGGCAAAGTGAGTTAAGCTTGATCTCACCAAATCTCTTCCTCTTGTGAAGTGTTATAGTAGAGAAATGAGAGAATTCCTCAAATAAATATAACTTGTAATTATTCTGCCTTTTAGGATTGTCTTTTGATGAATGGGTATCTTTTTCTCCAAATCTTCAACATCAAGCCAATGCAGTGTGCTACACAAGGTGTCCAATACAATTTTTTCTTTTCGCCATCATCATATCAGCAATAGCTCTGTAATTTGCTGCATTGTCCCTTGTCAATCACAATTTGGGCAACATTCTCTTCACCAACCTCTTCAACAATGTCATCCATCAACTTATAGAGCTTCTTGATTGTTTTGGATATGGCAAATGCATCAATAGACTTTAGAAAGACCAAGAAATTTAATGTTGTCCTCCTTCTCTCGTTGGTCCACCTCACAATCATTATGGTGCATCTTGTTTTCTGCAGAGTAGCTTTATGTACTTCCAAATTAAAGCTTCCTTTGTAGCCTAAACTTCTTGCTTCAAATACTTCACTCTAATAATTTCATGGTAGGACGGTTTCTTAAATCCTAAGCCATGTCTTGTAATTGATTTAAGCAAGCATAATGCCAAATTATTCACTCCTTGCCACATTGAATGATATGCCATTGTGGTAGCAAAACCTTGCAATATCTCTACAAACATCTCTGAAATTCTTAAACATATTATTCTAAGTTGTCAATCTTAGATCGTAGTGCGTAGCGGCCAAAACTACTAAAGTGGGATAGTGGAAAGCAAGATGACTACTATTCTATTTTTTTTTTACTATTGTTATTAAACTTATTATATAATGTGTTATGCTTTATTTAGTTATTATTATTATTATTATTATTATTTAGTTTATTATAATATATGTTATATTTTAAAAATTTTATTATATTTTTTATTTTTATTATTATTTAGTTTATTATATTAGATATTAATATATTATGTTTTATTATTATTATTATTATAATAATAATAATTATTATTTAATTTATTATATAATATTATATGTTATCCTTTAAATAATTTATTATATTTTTATTACTATTATTATTTAGTTTATTACATGTATTATTATTATTATTATTCTTTAGTTCATTATATTATATGTTATGCTTTAAATAAAAAGAAGTTAAACTAGACTTAAATTGAAGCCCAACAAACCACAATAAAAAAAGAAAGAGAAAAACACCAAAAAACATTCGGCCCATATGGCCCAATGTCACTAAAACCCCAACTTAGGAGTCAAGACCAGTTACTAAGGGTAAAAATAGGTTAGGTTGCCTGTCAAGAGCCTATGGCCTAGCTTACATAAGGCCTGACCTGTTTATTAAAAAGATTAGTTTAGGATTTATAAAAGCCTTTTTAAATAAAAAGGCCAAGCTTCAGGCTTTGAAAAATACCTGATAGACCAGCTTGTTCATATAATAATAATAATAATAATAATAATAATAATAATAATAATCAAGTTACTCCAAAAGTAACTCTTGATAGAGTTACTTCACTTAATAACTCTTGGTATGTATTAAATTTTAATGATCCAACCGATAAATTAAAAGTTCTTATTAAAGAGATCAAGTTCACAAATTTTATAAATTTTGAAAACTATTGGATACTTCATTAAATAAATTCAAATAAACGTAATTTTCGAAAAGTATATTATATGTTAATTAGAATTTATTTAATGAAGTAACAAATAGTTTTTAAACTTTATAAAAACTAGTATTTTAATCTGTGCATTATATGGAATAAATATTTATTTTATATAACTTAAATTTATAATAAATAAATATTTTATAATATATAAATTATATTATAATTAAAATTCATAATAAATACATATTTTTGAACATATAAATTATATTTTAAATTTATAACAAACAATTATTATAATACGATATTAATTTTTAATTATTGATAATTTCTTTTAAAAAAATATTAAAATTCAATTTAAAAAAAAAGATATTAAAAATGATAGATTAAAAGAGATAAAATGTTAAATTTTTTTTCTAAAATGTTCCAGTTAAAGAATAATAGTTAAAAATATTTTTGTTAAAAAATAACAACTAAAAATATTTTCATTTAAAATAATTATTCTAATTTATATATATATATATATTGAGAATTTGTACACTCGATGGGAAGACGTTCACGAAGCCTCGTCGTGCGTTCTAGAAGGTGCGTTCGGACGCGGGATTGTAACTGGTAGGGGAGTACAATATTTCAAATTTTGCAGAATAAAAAGGCGGACAGTCGGGTGCAATGTGTTTCCAAAAATTTTTTGAATAAAAAATTTTTAATTTAAAGTTGAATCGTGGAGACTCAATTCACAAAATCGTTTTTATTTTTCCAGCTTCGGGCCTTAACACACGCACAAGGGCACGGCGACACCGCAACTCCGGAAGTCCCTTCCTTCCTTCGCTTCCGTCACCGACGCCATACATCAGAGGTATGTCACTCTATGCTACGACTGTGATTTTTTTTTTTTAATCGTGCTATGGTTTTCTTCATGGGTTCATTTCATGAAATCTGAAACGTTTTTGAACTGGCCTGATGGCCTAGAACATGATTTGAACATCGTGTTGTTTTTTAGTTATTGAAAGATTGATGTTAGTTATGCAATTTGGACCCACACGTCTAAGTCCTGTAGTAAATTAATAATTTGTAATCAAAATTGAAAATTACTTTGGTGCCGTTTTGTTTTCCCTCACTTCTTTTGTACTTTTTTTTAGCCTCACAAAAATTCTTTGCTCATGAAGACGGAAAATCATTCAGGAGACCTGATATACGTAGTTTGATAATAAGTTAGTGACGTGAAGTTGTATGCTTTTTTACATGCCATATGTAATCGGCTTTGATCTTTCATTTTGAGTGGTATATGTGCTCTTTATTTATCCGTTGGTCGCTTTATTGAAAAAGTTTGCGTCTGATACTGCGGTATTTCTAGATGAGGCCATTTTCCATATTTCCCGTCGCTGTGAATATATTTGCAAGATTTTACGTATAACAAACTCTAAATCGCTTCTTAAATTTGGACCATGTTACCGTGTATCTTTTTATCTCTAAATACCTTATAAACTCTTAAGCTTTAGTCAGTTTATATTTAATATTAACAGAGTTGGTATTGGTTACAAGCATTGCTTGGCTAGATGTCTGCATTTTTTACTCACCTTTAATTTTTGGATATGTTCTCTACTGCTGGTCCTTATTTTAAATTAGTGCTTGTTGGTGGATGTTAAAGAATGATGTGCTCTCTGATGCCCCGGTTTTCCAAGTTTGTTGTAGTTTTTTTTTTTTTTAATGCTGTGTTATGCTCATAAATATGTGGATTGTGTGAGAATTCTGGGTTGTCAGTGATGTGGTCAAATGGGTTGATTTTGAGAATTTGAGAAAAATAAGACTCTTTCCTATTGTGGAGACGCTTAGAGATCTTAACACAGGTATACTTTGAGCTGTAGGGTCAAATCTGTATGCCATTAGCTCTAGTCTATGGTTAGAGTTTCATCATCACAATCTGATGTTTTTCGTCCTCATATGGGTTCGAGGTTGGTTGATTTGTTTTCTATCTGTTGGGTTGACATTTATATCGAACTGCAAGTTAACTTAGGGGAAAACCTGTAAAAATTATTGAAAACTGGTGGTAATACTGAACGCTGGCCTTAAAAAGGAGTGTTAGTTTTTTTTCTTCTTTTTTTTTCCTTGGATGGGAGATTAAGATAAGGAGAAGAAAAGTGCTAGGAGTTTAGAGTTTGAACTTCTCACATTCATGACATTATTCTGAGGCCTATTATCTTTCTTGTCTCTTTTTTCTCTTTTCCATTGTTTCCCTCCAGTCCCAACAGAAACATACAGCAACAAACTCTTAGTAGACTTTGTTTGTTTATGGATTATTTTTGTATGAAAAAGATTTCTTAAGTGTTCTGTCTTCCATGACATTGTTAACACTAGCACCTGTTGCAAATATTACATATGTAATACATTCTTTAATTCTGTTTGCAGCTATTGATAAAGTTCTATTTGGGCTCATAAGCATTTTAACATCATAGCCCACTCTTGGCATGTTTCCAAACCATGTGCTCCAAAATTAGGCTGATGTATTGTACTTTATTTTACTTCATGTAGTGACAATGGGAAGAGATGACAGTCTAAAGACATGGGTATCGGATAAGTTGATGTCACTACTGGGATATTCTCAGCCCACAGTTGTACTGTACATGATTGGACTATGTAATTCATCTAATATCATTTTCTCACCTTCAAAATTCTTCTATAGTCAATTTGGAAATCGTATGTTGGGATTCATCTGCCATATTTTAGTAATCTCTTTTTTGGTGTTGCAGCCAAGAAAGCTACTTCACCAGCTGATTTGGCGGGTGAACTAGTGGAGTTAGGGATCTCATCAACAGACTCTCGTGCATTTGCAGAAGAAATTTTCTCAAGAGTTCCTTGTAAATCATCTGGCTTAAATGTGAGTTCCCCCCCTCTCCCTCCCTCCCTCTAAGGTGCAGTGAAAATATACTGCCATCTTCATAGTGTTCATCTAGGAAATCCTTTCCTGTAGAAATATCTAATATCTGCTGGCTATTGATACTCTTATATTGTATATCAGCAATATCAGAAACAAGAGAGAGAAGCTGCAATGTTGGTGAGGAAGCAAAAGACTTACACAATTTTGAAGGCTGATGACAATAATGACGATGACTACGAAGAAAAATCTTCAATAGCTACTGCTGCTTCATCTAGAAAGCTTGACAATCGTAAAAAGCGTTTCAGGAAGAAAACTGAAGTTACAGATGATCAAGCTGATGAGGCAAAGTGCTCATAACCTATTAGATTTCCTTTCATATTTCCTGCTCATAATCCATGGTTCTTCTACCAGCGTGTGACTTGTTTTAAACCAAATGCAATCCTATAGGTAATTTCAAGAAAGGAAAGGGAGAGACAAGTTAGGAGAAGAACTTCCCCAGATGAAGTTAATGATTCAGAGGTGCTTTTATTTCCCCCAATAAATGCCTAGATGTGCTTATACATGACAAAAGTTTGTAAGTGATAATGGAATTCCTCTCATATCCACTTGTTTGATTAATGTTATTGCACTTTCAGCTAGATTGTTGTTTGTCCCAGGGAGCATTTGAGTAAACGTTGATAAGCATATTCAACTCTATTAATCATTGGGTTTCTAGCTTTGTTTGTTGGGTAATCAGGTCCCTTACTGAGTGATATTTACATCCATATGTGCCACGGTGGTACTGAGCTATTATTGCCCGTTCTTAAATATGATTTATGTTTTCAAAAGAGAATCAGATTTTGTGCAGTCTAATTTTTTGGTTGATAATATCAAAGAGTTGCTTTGTTAAAACAAAAAAATTTCCTTTGCATATACAATGTTTTATTGGACCAGTTTTGTAAAAGCATTTTTTATTGTTATTATTATGAATATTCTTCTTCTTATTATCCGTCTCTTGTCTTGATGTGATTTTTTGTTTATTTGCAAACAGTCAGAAGAAGAAAGATTGAAAGATCAAAGAGAGAAGGAGGAATTAGAGCAGCATATGAGGGAACGAGATGCAGCAGGGACACGGAAGGTACTTTGTCAATGATCAAATTGATTTGGTCATGTGTAAATGGTATTTATTCTTTTAATGATTATTATTATTGGTTAATACCACTGCTTTAGTTGGGGTGTCAAGTAGTAGATACATGAATGCTTTCTTGTGGATTAAAGAAAAAAAATTGTTGGAAAGAATGAGGAAAATTGTGAGGTGGATGGTTAACAACGTGCAATATTTTTATATAAATTAATATTTTCATATTATTATTAACTTTTGGTACATATTCTTATAAACTTTTGGTACATATTATTATTAATTAATGCAATCAGGGACTCCTCCTGAATGGAGAAAGTAAAATAAAACAAATGGCCATGTACATATGCACCAAAGAAAGTGCATACACCAAACTTATCCCATAACATATTTAAGGGCATAGAAACACCCTTGAAGATGTCTGCATTCTACTCCTACTATATGCATGGTAGAGCAGAAAAAATTGCACTCTGCCAACAAGTTTTTGCTCTAGGCTAGATGTATATTGACACACCCAGTATTCCTCAAGAGCTCCAAATGGATTATTCTGTAAGAAAGTGACCACCCTATATTGCAAAATAAATGGACACTTAGTGGCTAGATAGGTTAAAAATCAGACTACTAACCTGGCTTGTCTATGTCTCATCTAAAATGTTTGGTTGTACAACTGTAATGAGTGTTATGTTGCCCAACTCCCATGAAAAATTGTTAGTGGCATATAATATATAATAGAATGAAAATTTGTTATGTATTGTGTATGCCAATGCTAGTTATCTTGGTTTTGGGCCAACTTAGATACTAACTGTATCTTAGTGCAGAAAATTTTTTGGACTTTGCTATTATGAGCCTTAAATGCATGTGGGATCATACTTATTGCTCATAACATTAGGAACTTGTTGTCCAGTTGTCCTTTTAAAGCTTGTTAGATTCTTTAATATCATTGAAGAATATAATGATGCTTATATTATAAGCACATTTACCTAGTTCAATGCATACACTTATAATATACCATTTTTTTAATGTTTTACCTTTTTCTGTTGCTTCCTTCTAATTGTTTGAATTGTTTCTTGATTAACAGTTGACTGAACCACAATTAACTCAAAAGGAGAAAGGTATGTCATTGGATTGTTAAGCTTATAAACATTTACTGATATAAATATCTGTGTAATTTCAGGCATGTTTGTATGCCTTATATCCATATGTTGGTTTTATAATCAATGGTTCAATCTGTCTTCCAACAGAGGAGGCAATTCGAAGATCTAATGCTGCAGAGCAGGATGATATTCAAACTTTGAGGTTTGTTATTACATTTTTGTGTGTGGGTGGGGTGGGGGAATACACTTATACGTGAGAAGTACCATCAAGATTTACCATTTGCTGGGTAGTGGTTAGGTTAAGATAAAGTTCGAGAATAATTAATTTTTTTTTTGGGGGGGATATTTGAGTGGTGGACAAGTAATAAGCATGTAGATTCATGTTTTAAAAATCTGGTTAGTCGCTGAGGCAAAAAGGCAGTAAGCTGAAAATCTACAAAATATATTTTTCCTACTATGAACAAGTCACAAAATTTACAATTTCCCTGCCCAAGTTAAAATATCACCAAAAAAAAAATTAAAAAAATCCTTTTTAATGATAAATATAACAACAGAGGGTATATCTGTAAAATGCCAACGTAGACAGAGTATTACAGTAATGTCAATAGAGGATATATCTGTAAAATTACTTATTTTGCCCATCAGTGGAACTTACTTCTCGCTTCCTTTGGGGAGAACTCAAATCCTATAGGCCCCACAAAAATCACCACCATTCCGTCCCTACCTAAGCTGCAACCAATCCTTGGATGAAGCTTCCTTCCTCCCTTCTCTTTATTTCCTTCTTTCCTATTTCACCCCAAACAAACATGGTGTAAAGGGAAACCCTTATCTCTAAACTTTTTTGCTTGGGACTGGTTTGATATCTTGGTGGCACTTTGGTACTCAACACATGGTTTCTCTAAGGGAATTTTGTGTGGTAAGTATGCTTAAGGGAGTGAAGAGCTATCTTGTCTTATTGAATGGAAATATTTTGAGCAAAATGGGTAGGGGACGACTGAATGAAACTTTAGGAGAAACAATGGAAAAAGACTTTAGCCTAAATGGACCATTGAAATTTTGGTTTTTGATATTGCCGATGGTGTCGTTTGCCAAGTAGCCAATCACACCTAGTGAGATAAGGCTTGGTTATTGTTGTTGTTAGTCTTTTCTCTTGTCCTGCTTAAGGAGAAATTGCTATTGGTTGCTTTTGTAACTGCTTAAAGTTGAGCACAGCATGCCATGTCACTTACATTGCCCCCATCCCTCCTCATTGCAGAAAGGTTTCAAGGCAAGAATACTTGAAGAAAAGGGAGGAAAAGAAATTAGAAGAACTGAGGTATGATACAACATTTTCTTTTGTTTTCTCAAGGTTTATGTTAGATCTGATTTTCTGTCAATGAACAAATTATAGTTTGATTCTATTACTATGCTGTTTTGGTGTGCCACTATACATGTCTGTTCTGTCTTTACTGTTGAATGTAACAATTTAGCATGGTTACTGCAGAGATGATATAGAAGATGAGCAATATCTATTTGAAGGCATGAAGCTTTCAGAAGCAGAATATCTCAAACTGAGGTAATCTATCTGTTTACTGCTTTCTTGGGTTCCCCTTCTTCAATTTGTCTTTTCTTTCTGAAACATTTTTTATTTCTTTGATTTTGTTTTCTCTAAAAAAGATACTAGTGACTGAATTATGTGAAGGAAATGCTATGCCAACTTTGGTCTTTACCATAGTCCTTTTTATTGTAATTTTTAAACTAGATTTAAGCTGTTGATTTAGGTTTTTTTTTTTTTTTTGGGTGTTCTTTTGTCATTTTCAATCTGTTTGTTTAGGAAGCATACTTGTGTATTCTGTATTTGCTCATGGGAACAAGCAAGGTAGTCAAACTTGAGATTCTACTCCGAATTCGGAAGGGGAAACAAGATAAAAAATCATGGGATCGTAACATGGATTATAAGATCGTACAAAACTTAAAACCCATTTGTGTGCATATAAATTCTTATATATGCATATAAAATAACAAAAATTAAAAAAAGTCTTTAAATCAAACTTTAAATACTTCAATAACCCTTAAGTTCTCAACCATAAGAAGGAAAAGGAAGTTAATAAAGTCATAATAAACTAGTACAAAATACCAAGACAAACAACTTAAACACTAGGACATACACAACTCATAAGTTGGGAACTAGAGCCCTTCTATCATTATGCATTGTGTAGAGTGCCAATCACAAATATCAAAGATATAGCTTCTGTATCTTTACGTGTGAAAAGTTTTATCTGTTTTGTTTATTGCCACCAGGTACAAGAAAGAGATATATGAACTTGTGAAGAAGCGGTCAGAGGAAGCTGACAATGTCAATGAGGTATGGTAATCAATAAGTTTGTATTCCATGAGTGTGAGATCCTGATTGGTTTATTTTTTAACCGCTGGTTATTGTTGAAATATTTTTTATTCATTCAAGTTAAGGTGCTTGCCAGTTATTTCTGCTTTTACTTTCTGGATGTTTGCAAATTTATTGCTAAGACTTAAACTGTATAGTTCTATAATACAATGCAATCCTACTCATTTGCAGCGAAAATTGGTGTAAAGGTCTTTTAGATTGACAGTATTCAATCCTTTAGGGATCTGGGCTCTGACAAAGGGATCTGGGCATATGACAAGTTAAATTGACACATCTATATGTTTGTTTGCCAAACTCTCATATGTTCTCCTGAATTGCAGTATAGAATGCCAGAAGCTTATGATCAGGAAGGTGGTGTTAATCAGGAGAAGAGATTTTCTGTGGCCATGCAGCGTTACAGGTATTTCACTTACCACATGATCTCCACTCTGGTTGAAAAAATATAAAAAGCAAAAGAAAGTGGGATCACATATACACTATTAGTCTATCCTCATAATACCAGTTATCATGTATTTCTTCAAACTTTTATCTTGTGATTGTGCATGAATTTTCGAAAGCACTTTTTACGTGCTTAATCAAAATCTTATGTTTTGTTTATCTATAGGGATCCAAATCCTGAGGAAAAGGTGAATCCCCTTGCTGAACAAGAGGCTTGGGAGGAACACCAAATTGGTAAATATTTCTGTATTATTATACTCATAAAATCTCTCATTTTTTAAGAAAGAAGTTCTTATCCTTTATCTGTATTATTATGCTTCTGGGTTCTGAATATCATCTTTCAGGAAAGGCAATGCTGAAGTTTGGTTCAAAAACAAAAAACAAGCCTCTGATGATTATCAGTAAGTTTGTTCATCTAGAAACAACGGTTGCTCAATATTTATATTGTAATTAGATTTTGTTTTACTTGCTTGTATGGCCTTAAAGTCATAATTGCTTATTGGATGGCATTGAAGTCTGAAGTTTGTATATTTTTATTCTTTAGATATAGTATAGGGTGTGATTCATCACGTATATTTCTGAGTACACAAATAATTGATTTTAAACTTGCTCACGATTTGTGTTTAGGTTTGTGTTTGAGGACCAGATTAATTTTATTAAGGCATCAGTAATGGAAGGAGATAAGGTATGTGGATGACTCGACTTGACTCATGGGATTCAATGGTGATATTCTTGTGTTGAGCCAGTCTCTGTTTGCAGTTTGATTATGAAGAGACGGAAGATTCACTTGAAAATTCCAGAGCAAAGTCAGCTTTGGAGGCACTTCAGGTAGCATTTCAATATTTTATTCGTGGCTTTATTATGTGCTAGCAGATTGGAAGGCGCTAACATGTCAATAAATATTTAATATTAAGTTATAATAAATTAAAGTAAAAATATTTAAAGCAATCGCATAATTTTTGAGAGAATTGCTAACAGTACACTGTCTAACGTTACTTGTTGCTCAACATTGTATTATAGGGTGAAATTCTTGTGGGATCCACTAATGATGCGGGTCCTACTCCCTATTTAATGAGTTCCTTTTCTTATTTGGTGGAACCTACATGAATTTCACTCAATAGTGGTGTGTTGGAAAGTGTGTGCTGTTAGCATTCCTCATATTTTAACCATAAAAAGGACAAAAACGAGGGAGAAAAGAGGGGTGTAGTAGTTTTCAATCAAATAAGGAGCAGTCACTTGAGTGGGAGAGTGAAGCCATCTATAACTGAGATGCATATTTGTTGTGAAAAACTGTCTTTGACGTAGAAATTTGACTATTCAAAAGATAAAGGGCACAAAGAAGAATCTCTTATTTATATATGAGAAAAGAATAAAATTACAATGAAGAATTCTTTCTCTCTCAACAGTGTGCTCTCTAAAGGATTTGAATTTGTTTATATTTCTCACTGCTTGAATTCTTACGATCCCTCTGCACCTATTTATACTAAAGTACAAGCAACACAAGCCTTCCATTTCTAATGGTTAATGTCAGCTATACCATTAAAGTACGTAGTGGATTATAACTATATACTAAATATAGAAATCCTATTCAAGCCTTACGTAACAATATTAGGAAGGAGTGTGGAGGATCCGATCTCTCAAGGAGGGATTGGTTAATGTGACAGATTGCAAGAGAGGCAATCAAGAGGGATTGGGATCTCCAGGAAGTGGTTAATGACACAGATTGCCAGTGGGATAATCAGGGGCATTTGGGAGGGAAAGATTGACCTGTACGGATATAAAAAGGAAAATGGAGAAGAAAAGGGGGAAAGGAAAATATATAGAAGAGGGAGAGAGTGTGCAAGGTATTTGCTACCGTGTTACGTAATTTCTGTTTCAGTTCACTGTCATCCAGTCATTCCAGGGTAAAATCCACCACACGGGTACTGATATCACACTGATGTTAGTATATCATGGTAGATTCATCATAACTGAGTGTTTTTTGGTCCAATTTCTATCATATTGTTATTTTATTGGTAAATTGTAAAAATAAACAAATCATAATGACAAAATGGATAACAAAATTATGTGACCAAAGCAGTTAAAAGGGGGGCAGTCCCCTTTATCGAGTAGTATAGATGAAAACAGTGGTTTGGCTAATTTTTAATTTAGTGTCACTCAAACATATTTTCTTGCTTTAACTAATGATTGAGGCTGCAGAAAATACAAGTAAAAAGGGTAGGAGGCTATTACTCAGTATTAGACGGCAACTGGAAAAAATAACTTGAGGCTGCTATTATATTGGTTAATGAAATAATTACAATAATCATATTATTGATAGTCTAATTCTTTTATAAAGAAATTAAGCTATGAGGTTGACTATTAGTCATCCATTTAAAACTTGAGGGTTAAGGAATAAAAATCTCAATCTTCTGACAGGATTAATCCATAAAAGCTGACCAGAGTTGTTCACTTTCTTTGCTGTCTTCTTTGTAGGAGGAGAGGAAAAAGTTACCTATTTACCGCTATCGGGATGAATTGCTCCAAGCTATTCATGATCACCAGGCATGTTCCCCCTCTTCCCTCTCTATTCCTTTCTTTCCTTTCTCCCATACCTTTTTATTCTACTACTTTTTATTTTTGGTGTTGACTATGAATGAATTTCATCTCTGTAGTAAGTGAACTGTTCTGCATTTGTATTCTTTTGGTTTCATCACCTTTTTATTAACATTTTCTTGTCTACAATTGTATGTTCATTCATATTAACCTTGAATAGTCTCCTTATATAGGTCATTGTAATTGTTGGTGAAACTGGTTCGGGAAAGACAACACAGATTCCGCAATATCTTCATGAAGCCGGCTACACAACGCATGGAATGGTGTGATTTAATTTCTTTTTATGTGCTTGCGATAGGTTAATTTCATTTGAGAACTTTATTTGATGCCCCCATTATATTTTTATTTTACAAAGTGCGAATATTTACTAGGCATTGCGTTGCTGCTTTGCAGATGTTGAATTTTATTCTATTGTTGTGCTGTATGCCTTGACCACTATTATTTATAAATTATGGAACAAGTAGCTACTTGTTTGTTTTCCCATCTGTGTTATTTTAGGTCCTAAAAGTCAATACAAGAACAGTGGCCATGGATTAAGAATTTAATTACTTTTTGCATTGTGCAAATCTATTATACTGTTTGTGGGTATTGGAAACAGGCATATCTCTAAGGCGGTTATATTTGTGTCCAGATTGCATGTACTCAACCACGGCGTGTTGCTGCTATGAGTGTTGCTGCTCGAGTTTCTCAGGAGATGGGTGTTAAACTAGGACATGAGGTAGGCTGCCTTCATTATTAAATATGATAACATAGATTCTCTGTTGGTTATTATTATTTTAAAGTTTATTTGCTGTTAAGATTTCTCATTTCTTAGAAAATGGATATGTATATGTACATTACATGGCAAATATCAACTTTTCTTTAATATATAATTTGATTATGCACATATCTCTCTTTTGAGTGTCTCAGTCTTTCACATATTTAATTCAAATTTTTTAATTTGTAGGTTGGTTACTCCATCCGTTTTGAAGATTGTACATCAGAAAAGACTATTCTGAAATATATGACAGATGGAATGTTGTTGAGGGAATTTCTTCGTGAGCCTGATCTGGCAAGTTATAGGTATATAGGATTCACATTTGGGGTGTAGTTGGATGCTATATGATTGATCTCTTATTATGATTGCAAATGTTGCAGTGTTGTGATGGTGGATGAGGCTCATGAAAGGACACTCTCAACTGATATTCTGTTTGGATTGGTAAAGGTGAGCGGAAAATTCTTGTGATGGACTAAATTTGTATGCCTTATTTGTAGTTCTAGCAGGTTGAGACAATGGAGTTCTATTTCTTGAACAGTCATCATTTTGATTGTGATATGACACATTGGGCATATATTTGGTTGAGTCTGGTGTAAGTGTTTTGCTAAACATTTAAGAAATCTGATATGGTGGGGTTGATTGCATATTGTTGAGTCTGGTGGTGTAAGTATTCTTTTGTTCCATATTGTTGTGCAATTATTCTTATTTGGTACTGGTCAATCTGTAACTCGTCAATGCATGGTCTTTGCTCATATTTGAATGTATTTGAAGAGCATGTTCAGGTTAAATGAATAAATAATCTTATTTGTAGTCGTTCATTATAATATCCTCCTGTGTACTTACATACTCTGTTTTCACGACAGGATATTGCTCGTTTCCGGCCTGATCTCAAGTTGCTGATATCAAGTGCTACACTTGATGCAGAGAAGTTCAGTGATTTCTTTGATTCTGCACCAATATTCAGAATTCCAGGACGACGATATCCTGTTGAAATATGCTTTACCGAAGCAGTAGAAGCTGACTACATAGATGCAGCTATTGTCACCTCACTTAAAATCCATGTCACTGAACCTCCTGGAGATATATTGGTATTCCTTACTGGTCAAGAAGAAATTGAAACGGTTGAAGAAATCTTGAAGCATAGAACTAGAGGCTTGGGGACTAAAATTGCTGAGTTAATAATATGTCCTATATATGCCAACCTACCAACTGAGCTACAAGCTAAAATATTTGAACCTACTCCTGAAGGGGCACGAAAGGTTGTCCTTGCCACCAATATTGCAGAAACATCATTGACCATTGATGGGATCAAGTATGTCATTGATCCAGGATTTTGTAAGATGAAAACTTATAATCCAAGAACAGGAATGGAGTCTTTGCAAGTAACTCCCATATCAAAAGCTTCAGCGAAGCAAAGAGTTGGTCGCGCTGGAAGAACGGGTCCTGGAAAGTGCTTCCGATTGTATACCGCATACAATTTTGAAAATGATTTGGATGATAACACCATACCAGAAATACAGCGGACCAACCTTGCAAGTGTAGTTTTGACTTTAAAAAGTCTTGGTATTCATGACTTGTTGCATTTTGATTTTATGGATCCTCCACCTGCTGAGGCCTTATTGAAAGCTCTGGAGCTTCTATTTGCATTAAGTGCGTTAAATAAGCTTGGGGAGTTAACTAAGGTAGGTCGACAGATGGCAGAGTTCCCCCTTGATCCTATGTTGTCAAAAATGATAGTGGCTTCAGGAAAGTACAAGTGTTCAGATGATATCATATCTATTGCTGCTATGCTTTCTGTTGGAAACTCAATATTTTACCGTCCAAAGGATAAACAAGTATATGCAGACAATGCAAGGATGAATTTTCACACTGGAAATGTTGGAGACCATATTGCATTGCTGAAGGTTCTGTTGCTTGTGACTTTTTCTGTATTTTGTTGGTTATCAACTTATCTATCTCCGTTTTTCCTTTCTGTGAAGTGTTAGACGCTATTGTTGATCTCACTATAGATTGAATATTTGTTGTGCCTAATGCGTATTTAATTTTTCATCTAGCTGGGACATGGCCAGGTTATATTGGGGTCATGTTTGTTCAATTGTAAACTATTATTGGTGTTTCTTCATTCTGGATTCTTACTGGACCTTATTATTATTATTATTATTAGTGTTATTATTATTATTATTATTATTATTTTTTTATTCCATTCAGGTCTACAATTCATGGAAGGAGACCAATTATTCAACACAATGGTGCTACGAAAATTATATACAGGTATGGATCTTTTGATAATTTTGTTGGTTCATTCAGCAAGCATTTATAGAGAAAGAGAATTTAGAGAAAGATATTATTGATTTCAGAAAGAGATACGGTAGTTACAACAGTGTTATTTATAGCTAGCTAGTAGCTTGCATTACAAGGATCTAAAGACAGTTAAGAGACAGCTGTCAAAACTAATAGCTTCTAACTAACCCAACTGAAACTAATTCAGTTATGTACAATATACTATTCACACTCCCCCTCCCCCCAAACTCAAGGTGGGTGAGCTAAAGAGGAGAGCTCAAACACTTTGAGTTTGTTCCTAAGAAACTGAAACCGTGTAGGAGAGAGGCTTGGTGAGGAGATCAGTCCACTGATCTTGAGACATGCAGAACAGAGAATTGCTTCTGCAAAACTTTTTCTCTGACAAAAAACCAGTCAATCTCCATGTTCTTGGTTTTGGCATGGAGAACAGGATTATGGGCAAGGGATACTACACTTTGATTGTCACAGTAGACTGCAGGGGTAGAGAAAGAAACTCCCAAGTTTAGTGAGCAGAGTTTGAATCCGGAGAATATCAGCAGTGACTTGAGCAAGACTTAGATATTCAGCCTCAGTGCTAGATCTAGCAACAACCTGTTGTTTTCTGGACCACCAAGATATAAGGTTAGGGCCTAAGTAAATTGCAGCATCTGACGTAGATCTACGATCATCTGGGTTTGCTGCCCAGTCAGCATCACAATAGGCATGTAGATTAAGTGTTGGAGTGAGAGTGGCTAGATGAAATAGGAGCCCAAAGTTCAGAGTACCCTTAGGGTACCTAAGAATACGCTTGATTGCAGTCCAATGAGATTGCCATAAATTGGCAAACTTTGTTGACAGCAAAGCTAATTTCAGGTCTTGTGATTGTTGCATACTGCAGGGCACCAACCACAAACCTGTATAGAGTGGGATCTTCAAGAAGATGGTCTCCTGATTTTGACAGTTTGCAGTTGGATGCCATAGGAGAGGACGTGGATTTGGCTTTTGTCATATTTGTTTTTGCAAGAAGATCTGTGATATATTTACTCTGTGTGAGGAGAACCGAACCAGATTGTAAATGTCTAACCTTTATGCCAAGAAAATAATCAAGATGCCCAAGTTGTTTAAGAGCAAAGACAGAGTTTAGTTGAGTGATGAGTTGCTTGATTGAAGAGGAAGAGCTACCAGTGATTATAATGTCGTCTGCATACACCAAAAGATAAACCACATCAGGCTTGAGTGAGTAAATAAAGAGAGATGGGTCACACTTGCTGGCTTTGAAGCCAAACTTAAGTAGAGTGTATAGTCTTTCAAACCACTGATGAGGGGCATGCTTAAGGCCATACAAGGCTTTATTTAGTTTACAACAAGAGAGCGATCCTGGGATTCAAAACCTTGAGGCTGCTGCATATACACTGTTTCATGAAGTAACCTATTAAGAAAAGCATTGTTGACATCTAGCTGATGTAAAACCCAGTGTTTGCTCAGTTCCAGACTGAGAATAATTTTGATTGTAATAGGTTTCATCACTGGAGAGAAAGTTTCATTGAAGTCAAAACCCTGAACCTGATGAAACCCTTTGGCCACTAACCTGGCCTTGTATTTATTAATTGTTCCATCAATATTTTCTTTTATTTTGAACACCCACTTGCATCCTATAGCCTTCCTATCAAGGGGAAGAGTTACAAAGGTCCAGGTGTTGTTATGAAGTAGTGCATCATATTCGTCTTGCATAGCAGCAAACCACTTTGGGTCTGCCAGAGCTTGTTTAACAGTTTTAGGATCAGTGTGAGCCAAAAACAGGGAAGGATGAATGCGTTTATGAAGTATACCAAATTTAGATTGGGTCTGCATTGGATGAGTGTTGACAGGTAGTGGGATAGGAACAGGGGTGACTGTTGGGGACTTGAGGTGGAGGGACTGGTAGAGGGAGAGGTGGAATTGGGTACAGTGACAAGTGGGGAAGGTGTTGGAGAATTTGGTGGTGGACTGACAAGAGGAATGGAGGCAAGAGGTAAAGGTGAAGAAGAGACAAGAGGGAACGGAGGGTGAAGAATAGAGGGTGGGATAGGGAAAATGTAGTTCATTGAAGACAACATCTTTTGAGATAAAAATTTTACGCGTGGGAGACAGACACTTGTATCCCTTGTGAGAGGTAGAGTAGCCTAAGAAGACACATTCATGAGACCTAAAATCCAATTCGTGGGAGTTATATGGTCTAATGTAGGGAAAGCAGGCACATCCAAAGGCTTTGAGATGTTGGTAGGCTAGAGGTTGCTGAAACAGAGTAGTGTATGGTATGGATTGATTGAGGGAGACAATGGGTAACCTGTTTATAAGGTAAATTGCAATAGAGAAGGCATGATCCCAGTATTTAAGTGGCAAGGAGGCTTGACTTAATAGAGTAAGACCTAATTCAACAATATGGCAATGCTTTCTTATGACAACCCCATTTTGGCGATGAGTATGAGGACATGTTAGTCTATGAATAGTCCCTAGGTCTGTAAGATATTTTGTGAGTTGTCTAAATTCACCCCCTCCGGTCAGTTTGTAGTGTTTTAAGGGTAGTTCCAAACTGTAATTCCACCATAGTTTTAAACTGTGAGCGTATCAGACATATTTTTAAGAAGATATATCCAAGTGTATCTTGAGTAAGCATCAACAAAACTGATATAATACATGTAGCCAGTTGAGGAAAGAATAGGGGCTGGTCCCCACAGATCACTGTACACCAATTCCAAAGGAGAATTTTACTTAGTAGTAGACGAGGGAGAGTGTATCCTGTGAGATTTACCAACACAACAACCAGAACAGAAGAAACTCTATTTGAAAATGGCATACTACACTGTTTTAGTACAAGTTTTAGTGAATGATCATTAAGATGACCTAACGGTACATGCCACAAGAAAAGAGAATTAGAAGAGGATCTAGATACAATAGAATCAACATTTGACAGCTTAGTAGAATTTACAGAACTTGAAACTAAACAGCTAGCAGTGTTCTGTGGATGAGGTTGCAAGTGGAGACTTCGAAACTGGTACAAGCCATCAGGACCCCCTTGACCTCGAACCAAAACTTCATTAATCGCCTGAGATTTGACAAGATAGTGATTAGCATCAAATTCAAAGTAGACTGAGTTATCTTTGGCAAATTTGTTGACACTTATTAAGTTTTTGGTTATGGAAGGCACATGTAGTAAGTTGTGTAAAATAAGATAAGTAGTGGGATTAATAGGGGAGGGGAAATAAGAAGAACTAGATGAGTGTATTTGCAGACCTTGACCGTTTCCAATGTAAATCTGGTCTGGACCCTCAAAGTTGCCAATTTGTTGAATGTTATTTTGATCTGCAGTTATAAGAGGCTCGAGTCAGGGAACCAGGTATTGCTAGTTGCGGGGCCAGTGTTAGTAATCATAACACTAGGCTGATTTGGAGCTTGAGAAAACTATTGTTTGGACTGCGTTGGCATTTGGACCCATGCAGGAGTAGGACCATGGTTGTTAGGGTTTTGTGGAGCGCCATTGTCATGTTGCAAGGATTGATGTCCCCAATTAGGTTGATAACCTTGATAATTTGCAAAAACAGGAGGATGAAAATTTTGATCAAAGCGATGAAATCAATGTGAAACATAATGACCATATTTGAGACATAGCTGACACTGTACGTTAGGAAAATGACCTCTGCCTCCACGACCACCGCGGCTGCGATTAGAGCCACAAAAACCATTAGAGCCACGAAAACCATATTGAAGAGTGTTACCTTTAGAGGATTGAGTGAGATTGCACTTTGCAGTGGTAGAATTAGGTTTTTGAGGTGAGAAGGAGGGTTTCTTGGTGCTTGCGTGAGGTTGATTGTTGCAAAATCGGCTAAAACTTTCTTGCAAAATTTTTGTAGGCGCATCTCATGAGCAAGAATTAGAGCTTCAACTTCATCTATAGGAAGCGGTTCAAATTTACTCTCAATTACGGAGATTGCAGAGCTGTAGTCTTGCGATAAGCCTTCAAGTATAACATTGACGTGTTCTTAAAGGGAAATAGCCAACAGAGGCAAGTGCATCAGAGAGAGCTTTGATGCGTAAAAGGTATTCAGAAACAGGACGATCATCAAGAGTAGTAGATTGCAACTCAGTGTGCAGCTATCACGTCTTGGCGTGAGTTTGTTTTTGAAAGAAATCATGTATTTTCTCCCATAGTTGATATGAATGAATGCTTCCAAGAACTCGTGAAAGAATCGAAGTCGACAATGAGGACTGAAGCCAAGATAACAACATTTGATCTTGCAGTTCCCAAGTTTCATATGTAGGATTGATAATTCTTGCCTCACGATCAGATTCACTCAAAAACCGAAGAGGAATTTGTGGATATATTACAAGGTGTTGAAGGCGATGAGCCTTGATTACAAGTTCGACCTGTTGACGCCAGAGAAGGAAGTTTTCTCATCGAGCTTCTCAGATATCGTATGAGAGAATGTAATAGGCGCAGAGGGAGGAGGAGGAAGAGGAGAAGGTTGTTCGGCCGTGTTGGACCTTCAAGCTCTGGATACCATGTTTATATTCAGAGAATTGGAAGAAAATTTAGAGAAAGAGAGTCAATATTATTGATTTCAAAGAGAGATACAGTAGTTACAGTAGTGGTATTTATAGCTAGCTAGTAGCTTACATTACAAGTAGCTTGTATTACAAGGATCTAAAGGCAGTTAGAGACAGCTGTTGCTAAACTGCTATCAAAACTAATAGCTTCTAACTAACCCAACTAAAACTAATTCAGTTATGTACAATATACTCATCACAATTTTGGACAATCTAAAGACGGGTAAGATTTATTTTTGCCATAACAAGCCACCTCCATGTTTTCCTTATAGACTGTGGAGATGTATGGTGTTTTAATGGAAATTTTTTTTGTGGTGCTAGGTTAATAGCTCTTTTAGAGGGTTTTCTTTTGCGAACAGATTGGCTAGCTTGGCAAAGTTGTACTTACTACTTGTCCTTTTCCTTTTATTGATATACTTTTTCTTTTTTAAAGAAGAATATCTTACCCTTTCTTTTATTACTTATTATTTTACTCTATTGCTACTATTTGTTTTTATAAAAGAACAATTTAGAACTTGTATGTAGGCTTCTGACAATGCTGGTCGTGTTTGGTTTCCCTTACCACTTTGAATCACAAATGGACTATTCCAACAATGATCTGTTTGTGAAATGACAATGATACATGGTTGTGACAATTTGATACTTTGGTTTTCTTTCTTCTGTTAAAAAGCTTTTGTTCGAATTTATTCATCTTTTGTACATCCATGCGTTGATTTTTGGTGTAATATTCAATTTTTTTATGTTTATTATTTTGATGTGCAGGTAAGGAGTATGAAACGGGCTAGGGATATCCGCGATCAACTTGCAAGTCTTTTAGAGAGGGTTGAGATCGAACTAACTTCAAATGCTAATGATTTAGATGCCATCAAGAAATCCATTACATCTGGTAAACTTGTAAAACTAATAATTTCTTTCACTGCAGATCCTCTTTTAGTCTACTGAATCTAATTTTTAACCGTTGTAGGGTTTTTCCCACACTGTGCACGACTGCGAAAGTGTGGGTCATATCGGACTGTTAAACCACAGATGAATGTTCACATACATCCTACTTCAGGGCTGGCACAGGTACTTTGGTGTTGTATCTTGATGATAGCATATGTTGTTTTAATGATCTGCTCCCTTCCTCATCTATACTGTACTTTGGTGTTGTATCTTGCTAATAACATTAACATCTGTTGTTTCAATGGATTGCTCCTTTCCTCATTTCTAGTTAATATCAGAAGAGTTGTGTTACGTTATTGACATAAGCAATTCCAAACAAATTGAACCAAAAAATTTGTGAACATTGAAACTACTTGCTACATAATTTCAACAGGAATTTTTCATTCATTACATATTCTGACCTTCGTATAGAGAAGAAAGATATTTGAATGTTGTGTCTCAGAGGTACACACGTGTACTGTTTATAACACATTAGAGTACAAAGGGAATCAGGCAAAAATTCAAATCAAATCCCTAACTATAGTAGTGGCTACCTTACAAATATTAACATGTGCCTATTCTAATAGAACCATGTGTCAAATATGTTGTTCAACACTCCCCTTCAAGTTGGAGCTCATATGTCATATGTGCCAAGCTTGTTACAAATATATTCAATCCAAGAACTTTGAAGAGACTCGGTGAACGTATCAGCCAGTTGATCAATGGAGTTAAAAAAATGTAAATGGTGATTTCTTAGAGACACCTTTTCTCTAACAATGTAGTGGCAATCAATCTCTAAATGACAACTCACATTCATGAGACGATGATTTGGAAATATTAGGAACCATAGGATGTATTTTTTTAAGGCTAAGATGGCCTAGACGTTGGTGCACAGTTGCTACTGAATCAATGACGACACATGCAACTGGAGGTGAGAGATGGTATAATCCTTGAGACTCATGTCTTGCTTCAATTGTCTGTCCAGGATGTTTGGGACGTACGAACAAGTTTCTCGTAAAGAATAAGCCTCGGACCTAGTAAATATGTGCTAAGTAGAGAGGATGAATTGAGCAAAAACAATTTTTGTTATTTTTGAAATTTAGTCTCCCCACTTTTCAATGTTGGATCGAAATGACAATTTTCTTGAGGTTATAACCTGGAATGCCCGGGAATGTAATCTAGCACAAATTCTAATTCTAATGTAAGCTTTTAATACAATGGTGACAACCTTTTAATATATGATCACACTTAATGAAATGGACAATCCAATATATTGCAAAATTACAATATAGAATTCGATATGTCAAAGTGAATCAATTCCAATTTACCAAAATAGTCCAATTGATGTCAGGAATAATTTCGAGCTACCAACATTCAAAAGAAATTACAAGAATTAAAGAGAGTTAGAAAGATTGCATGAGTTGATTTTTATCTTGGTTCACTCTCCACCATTTAGAGTTACATCTAATTCCCAAATTACAATTTGGGATTTCCACTAAATTCAACTTGATACAACAAAGATATATGTTGCAAAGCTGTCTCGATTGCGACCTATTAGAGTTGTTTGCCGATGTCTTGGAAAGGGCTTCCTAAGAAGGGGTTGAATAGAAACGCTGAGTGAAGCGTTGTAGTGTACAGTTGTTGGGACGTCGGGATGTCGACTCTTACGAGATTGAGATCACACATCGATTAAAGATAAGGCCTAAGTAGTGCTTATGAAGCTTAGGCAATTTTCATCGTAAAAGTCGGTTTTGGGAGGTTGAGTTATGTCCTAAGCCCAAATTCTAAGATGTTATCAAATCTTATTCTAGATTCATTGTTGGGCCACCTACATTGCCATGCTCTAAGCCTGTAGTCCTAGGTGTGAGAGTGTGTTGGAAAGCTTCCTTAATTGCGGTCTCCCCCTAGCTCTCCTTAATTGCGGGGCCATCAGAGTTTGTTGCCAATGTCTTGGAAAGGGCTACCTACAAAGGGGTTGACCAAACAGGCCGAGTGAAGCGTTGTAGTGTGTCGTTGTCGGGACGTCGACTCTTTTTTTTTTTGGGGGGGGGGGGGGGGTTGTGTTGAGATCCCAAATCTATCGGAGTTAAGGCCTTAGTAGCGCTTATAAAGCTTGGGTGTTCCTCAATATACAAGCCGGTTATGTGGGGTTGAGTTGGGCCCTAAGCCCAAATTCTAAGAGTGCCTCACTTTGATGCAATTTGGGATCCCTCACCTAGAACAAAAACCTCCAAAGGATTCCTCACTCTTGGCTACTTGAGATTCCTCACTGGAGCCACAAAATTCAGAAAAATACAATCACAACTGCAGAGACACTCTTCATGGTGCTTTTCATTCAATGAGAGCTTTGAGTAGAAATCTTGGCAGAGTAACAACACTAAAGGCCAGTAGAAAAGTGTGGAAAGGGGTCCCTTTGAATAGAAAATCAAATGGGCTTCAGAAATGCAGAAACCCAGAGAGTAAAGGATTACTTAACAAGGGTAATCGACTACTACTGTCAGGTACGAGATGAGTAATCTGTTAATTGAAAGAATGCTCTCTGGTAATTGATTACTAGTCATGGGTATTCAAATACTTGAGGTAGTTTGACAGTAGTTGATGAGTAATCTGTTACTCAGAGATTACTAGAGTTACATAGGATAAATGAAATCTTTACAAAGTTTCCAATTTTCAAAAACATTTTCCAACATAATTTTGATATCAAAGCTCTTTCCAAACTTAATCACACCAAAGCCATCATCAATTTAAGAGATATGACCAAAATCACCTAAGAGTAAATAAATTCAGGGACACTCAATGTTTACGGATTAAAAGGAAATGCAAATTACATCCAAATGAAAATTCTATGGTAGGAGTTAAATCTTCAAAATATCAAAATTGGCAAATGTGGATGCTCTATGGAGAGACTTCATCATCATCACCGTCGTCTGTTACTGAGCTGTTATGATCATAACAGGAACTATTATTTTTTGTCAGTATGATCTCTGGCTGAGCTGGAGCCATAATCTCTGGCTGAGCTGGAGCCATAAATTTTTAGAAAAATCCTAACTAAACCTGGGTTGTGTTTGTATTCCAATTTGAGGCAAATTGAAAAGAATCAATCAACTTTATGTTGCATGAATGTGCATTAACACTCGTGTGAAGTTGGGACAGCTATGTGTTGTAAACAATATCTAATTGTTTCTCTCATTTCATTCTTATTTACTTTTTGTTTACCTTCCAAAGGTTCTTCCTAGATGGGTTGTATACCATGAACTAGTACTCACAACCAAGGAATATATGAGACAGGTATTCCTAACTGTTAACTAATTTAAATGTTTCATGACTTCTTCCAGTGTATATCTGTCAATAGCTGAAACTGCATACTCATTGCAGGTGACGGAGATAAAGCCAGAGTGGTTGGTGGAGATAGCCCCCCACTATTACCAGCCCAAGGATATTGAAGACTGTATGTTCTCTTTCTCTGTGTCTGTCTTATATTGCCATTATATTTTTGCAAGGAGTCAACAACATTTCCCTCTGAGCTTTATCATGATTTGAGTTATTGAGACCTTTTTACAGATAATTGACCTTTGATCTAATTATTAAAGTCCATGAATTTAGTGAGGGAAAAGGAGAAATTTGTTTCTCTTGCTTTAGCTTTGTGAGATTAATATTGATAGCTTATATTAAATACCCAATTAGAAAATATTTCTATTTGATCTGAAGTAAAATCAAATAAAAAATAAAAATAAAAAAATTCTAACTTGCCAACTTTCTGCCTCTTGGATTGTATTTCATGCATGACCGCACAATAAATTGATGTTGCTGATATTTGCTTTGGCAGTTTATTTTTTTAACATATGACAAGATGCTCAGTTTTTAATGTATTTCTTTTATGGCTTTTTATTGTCTAAAATCTGGCAAATATAATAAATTATATTAAATAGATATTTTCTTTTGGTTGGTAATTGGCCATGGCTTTGTTGAGCTTGGGTGTAGAGATTAGGAGAGAAAAAGGGTTTAAGGCTATAATTGTAAATGGCTGTCTAAAATGCAAATGAGAAAGATGTTCCACTCCTAATTCCTCAAACCGAGGTAAATAAAAATTTGGGTTTTCAGGTATTGAGTGTGTCCATGTTCTCGTCTTAAACCATTCCACTCCATTATTTAAAACTCCCAGGCAATAGGTCGGCTCCGTATACCACTTTATTATTACTAACCAGTATCACTCCACTCCACTCTGTCCATCCAACATTTTATATATATATATATATATATCGAAAGAATAATTTTTGGTAATTCGATGAGAATTTTTTTTTTTCCTTCTTTGGTTTGGGGAATTTGATGGCTATAATTTTAAATCCTTGGACATCTTACTGATCCTTACTTACTAAATGAAAAAAGTATTAAATGTTTTCTATGTTTCTAAGATGTTCGATGTGTTTACTTTTTCATTTAATACTTCGTAAGATTTTAGGAAGATTAATTGGAGAATATTGTAGGGAATGTAGTGTTACTCTCTTGATTTACCTAACTTGTATAATTTAATGGATGATAACCTACTTTCATAATTAGAACAGGATTGAGAATAGTATGCTATAGTGCCGTTTTAGTGTCATGATGGAGCGGAGCGGCCTTTGGCCGTGACAGGGGCCTCCGTAGTGGTGCAGTTCAGTGTGGCGGTTGTAGCGGCCCAAGTAGCGGCTGAGATAGCTGCTGTAGCGGTCGGGGTGTGCTACTATTCTGTGTTTTCAAAAATGTGTCGGTTGTCTCCCTCATTTGGCGGCATGCTTGTGTGGCCATCTTCGGTGGCATGCGACCGTTCTACAGTTGTTTGGCCCCCTGTTTTGGGACTTTTGCCCTTGTCTAGGGTTGCAGAAGCAGTGGACACGTTTCTGTTTTGGGTAGAAGAAAAGATAGTTGAGTTTTGTGAGGAGGCGGCGGCTGAATGGTTGATGGGAGAAAGAGGATAGGGTTTTTTCGTTTCTCGAGGCAGAGGGTGTTGGGTCTGCACCTCAAATTGGGCCTACCAAAACAGGCCCAGAATTGGGGAAGGTGTTCTTTTTCTGCTTTTTTTTAATTTATTAAAAATCATATATTATACTTTTATAAAACTATAAGATAATCTATAAAGTTTTAAAATGTTTAAAAAGTATAGAAAAACATTAATACATAATTATATATTATATAATACTATATAATAATAGAGACAAATATATATATATATATATATATATATATATATATATATATATATATAATTTAAAATAACGGCCATCTTATTATATGCTATCCTGCTTTAGTATTTATGGGGTCAGCCACTCCGCTTTGTTATCTGGGATTTAAAACATTGAATTAGACTGCTTGCAAAGATAGACTGTTGGTGAGAATTAATGTTACAGTGAGTTAATTCATTGAGCATGTAAAGTCAGTAACTTCAAATTTAACCCAATAACTGGTAAAAAGTGAAGTTGCAATGAACTTAGCAAGTGATGTATGGGGACGCATGTTGGCCAACCAGTGTATAGCATATTAATCAATTTTTAATGTGTTGATTGTTATAACAAGAATATTTTGTTGATTATCCATAACCTTCTGAGATTAGAATTAAGAGCACTTCTATTCTCTTTAGCTAATGAGTTGTTGAATCGAATTTTGTGGCAGCATATTCCAAGAAAATGCCTCGTGGTGCAGGACGTGCATAGTAGGACAGATAGCTGGCACATCTTTACATATTTTTTGGTAAATAAGTACTTTTATGAGATGGTTTTGTACGGGGTGAAATGTCGCTCCTGAACTTGGGAGATATATTGTAAATAGTGTATATTTCTTACTGGACATTTCTTTACCGCTGAAAATATTTTCAGATCAGCGTGTATTTATTGCTCAATATTGTACAAGTTCATTTGATCTGGCAAATGTCATTTACCCGATCATTTTTATTTTATTTATAATGCTATACTTGCAGTGCCAAAGTTTTTAGTTTAGATTTTTTTTTTCCCACAGTTGATGCTACACCGTGTAATCTAGTTGTTTTTCAGTCTGATTTACATTATGTTTTCATTGGTTTGTGAGGAAAAGAATTTAGAGGGAGTGAATTAGAAGAGATTTAGTTAATTTCATCTGTTTGTTTGTGGTGAATTAGAAGGGAAAAGTGTTAAAATTCTGAGTCCCACTCAAATAAAATTCATCCAATCTGATACATGATTTGGGACGGAATTTCAGTGATGGCACAAACGATAAGCTATCTAATTCTTTTTGACGGTCAGATAATTCTTTATCACTAGTCTGAGACCCAATTGTAAAATTGAATAATTTTTTTTAACGTAATAAGAAAATTAAATAATGGAGTAACAAATAATAAATAAATTTGTTAAAAATTAATGAAGTAAAAATTAAATTTTTATTGAATATAAAAGTATCTTTTTATCATTTATTTAGAATTAATTATGTTTTTTGTTCCTCATTTTATGTGAATTTCTGTTTTTGGTCTCTCAAAAAAAGTGATTGGTCATGGTCTCCTAAATTTTTTTGCTTAGTTTTAGTCTTCCTTTGAGTTGAGCCGTTAAGTAATGACATGGTGCTTTGTCCTTAAGTTTCTAACGGTATTAACTCCTTAGAAAAGTTATGAAAATAAAAAAAAAATAAAAAATTTCTGGCGGTTTATAACCATTAGAAATGTTACAAAGAATAAAAAATAAAAACAAGATTAAAACCAAACACCAAATAACAAAAAATCAGAGAAGAAAATTGGAACACAACAAGAATTCATCACGGTCAGAAATTGAGACAATGGGAATTCATTACAATCAGAAATTGAAACACAAAAAGTGGGAAATGCAACAGAAATTAAAATCACAATTTAAAATATCAGAATCAAAGTCATCACAAATTGAAACCAAAAACCCAAAATCACACATACAAATCCATAAACTAGAAATTACAAATTAAAAAAAAAAAAAAACCTCAAACCTGGAAACTCCCCCTAAAATAAAGAACCCCAAATCCAGAAACTCACCCGTACCTGCATCACAAGCAAAAAATCCTAGACCAAAACACAAATGAGGAACTTGATCGGAGCCACCGCATCATCAATCGGAGCCACAGCCACATCACAAGTTCTCTTTCCCTACTATCGGAGCCACAACACCATCAATCGAAACCACCACCACCATCAATAAGAACCACTCTCTTTCTCTTCTTCAGCTAAACTCTCTTTCTCTTGCTAATGTTGATTAAATTGAGTTTCAAAAACTATGAAAAATATATTACAAATGCTTTGTCAAATTAAAAATATGTTGGGTTGAGCTATTAATCATTATAGCTATATTCTCCTACGTTAGTTTTATTTATTGAGAGTTAGTTTTAAAAGTCGAAATAATTATATCACAAGTACCTTATTGGTTCAAAATATGCTATTTTAAATCTATTAATTATTATTGCAAATATTTTGCATTGTTAAGTATTATAGCTTATTAATGAAAGGTTTATTAAAATAAAAGCCGCCTTAAACAAGTATTTCATATTACTTAAAGTTTTCTATTGTCGCTATAAGAGTTTTTATAAACATGCATGATCCTAAATCACTAACTCCACATGTCAAAGATTGGGTGCATCAAAGACTTCTCGGGAACTTAGATAAGATTTCCTATGTTTTCCAAAATTCTAAATTACTCATGATGAGATTCATTGGTTAATCTCATTAATCCCTTATGCCCTTAAAATTGCAAATCATACACTCTAAACCCAACACCAATGCCATAAACATGTTCCAAGCCACACACATAAACAATCCAAATCTCACTTACATTCCATTCTCTACATGTCTCTGCCCCCATCTTCCTTTACTGTCAAAAACCCACACTCTATGTAACACCCATTCTTATTAATCATTGTCCATATTAATTTAATTATTTAATTATTACAAGTAATTTTTTTTCTTTCGATTCTTGCAATAGAAATTTTTTAAAATTAAACAGAATTTGAAATTAGTAGTAAAAGATAAAAGAGAAAGACTGTATATACATATATGTCGTAAAATTGTACATCATGGTTTGATAATACATGATAGACATAAAATATAGAAAGATTAAAAATACAATAAAAGACACATACTACCTAACCCAACATATATATCAAAAAGATCCAACATAGAGCAATGTTCATCTACACTATCCCTTATACAGAAGAAAATACTATAAACTAAATCTACAAATTCTCATTCGTAGGATGTCCTTTGACTCGTCCTTAGCATTACTGGGCGTTTCTATCTTCTTCAATAATCGCGATCAGACATACATGGAAGAAAAACAATGGAGTGAGATAATTTGTTCTAAAATCACTTTCACATATATAGTAGGAATTCTACTTAAAATACAAATAAAACACAGTTGACAATAGAGGAAAACCTAAAGTTTATTTTTAGTTGTTCTAGACTACCTTTGACTTAGTGTGGATCCATACTTTCCAATAGTGAGTAATAATTCTCAATAGAACCTGAAAAGTGATTGAGAGTACATATATCTCTCTCAACATCATCACATGGTACGGTCCTTATTATCATTGAGGAAAATAACAGCTAGGATATCCATTTATAGATGTGCACTCTCAAACCAATCCTGGAATGTTAAGTAGTTGTTGGGGTTATCGAGCTTGGTCAGGCGAATATGTTGGCTCGAGGGCATTACCCTGGCCATTGGGACCTTCACCAGTTGATGCCTATCTGAAGACCTCTGCAAGTGGGTCCCTGCCCTTCATTCTTTTACGTACCAAACTATAGCTTCTCTAGCAGGGTGTCATGCCACAATGTGTCACTCGCTTTACATTACTCACTAATTTATCACTTCCTAACTTCTCAAATAGAGGTTGCCCTGGTCTCATTTAATTTGAATACCAGTATAATCAATATTTTTGCCTTATATTGTAGAAATTGTACAATACTAAAATTTTAACAAAATAATAATTTAGTAATCACATAAAATTTTAGAATAATAACTTAGTAATGACTAATATTTTAGCAAAATAACGATGTAGTAATTACAATTTAGTTACTAAAATTTGGTACAATAGCAACTAAATAAATACATTTTAATTTTCTAAATTTGAACAGAGTAACAACTTAATAAGTATAATTTAATACTTTAAATTTGAGTAGAGTGACAACATATTAATAATGATTTAATAATTTAAATTTAAGTAGAGTAATAACTTAGTAATTATAATTTAATAATCTAAACTTGGGCAAATTAACAAATTAGCAAAAATTAAAGTTTAACATAAAACAATATAACAACAACAATAACAATAATAAAATTTAAGTCTAAACAGGTTTTGGAAAAACTCTTCTTACCAATATGCAAAGTGACAATAATTTAGAACCAACTCTACTCTCCCTATTACCTCAAAGATGGTTGATGAAGATGATGAAATTGTTGGTGCAAAGCTCCAAGGAAGACAAATTTACTAGTTGTTAGAAAACTAATAAAATTTTAGCACAAAAACAAAGTAAAAAAATAAATAAATCCTAGAGAGAGAATCTCTCTAAATATTTTTGGTCAGTCAAGAGAGGGAAGGAGTAAGTGAAAATATGCCCCAAATGAGGGCTATTTATAGAGACAGAAGTGGGCTTTAGTGTCTAAAAAATGACATCATACATTATGTCATAAAACCTATTTTTATTTTCTTTTTAATTAATTTAGGGACATATATTCAAAAATAGGAGGTGAATCACTCCTCTTAGGCTTGGGACGTGCTCCATGAGTTGTCCTTAAGCTCCTTAGTGTAAATTTTATTCGTAATTAAATTAACAAGTTTCAATAAAATTGCTTAAACTTAAAAAATTGGCTTTTAATATCAAAATAATGCATTTTAATGCAAAACTAATCATATACATTATTTTCATCAAAAATATAAAATTCTAATAATTAATTTTAATTTTTATTATTTCATTTCAAATTTTATATAATACCAATTTTTTTTGAAAAATCTAAAATTAAATATTTCATCTATAAATAAATTGAATTAACCATTTTCACCATTTTTAGATGTCAAACCAATACTAGTTAGGCTTATAGACACTTAGGGGCATTTTGATCATTTACACAGTAATTCTAGAAAATTTTTAAAATTATATTTTAATATATATGACATGATTCCAAGCTCAAATTGACATTTTAATGTCAATTGAATCTTTTTCTCATGTTGGCCCTTAATGCTGAGAAATAAGGACAAAATTGTCATTTCTAAATTTTCTAGGCTCTACCTTAGAAATTTTTTAACAATAACAATTAGATAGCTCTTGACATTCCGAGTTTAACCACAAAAAAATTGAATTTTGAGATTCTTTCTCGATTTTTCAGAATTAAATTGTCAAATATTAGAAAAACAGTTGAAAATTGAAATAAGGGTATTTTTGTCATTTCACAAAAACTGTCTCAATAAATTTTCTAAAAATTTAATAAATTATTATAATAATTCTAAGTATATTGATGACTTAAAAATAATTTTTTAATACTTCTATCTATTTTTGTTTATTAATTATGTTATTTGATGAAATGATCTTTTTACCAATTTTCAAGCTTCGTTTCCAAAAAACAAAAAAATCTAAACTAAGTATGACTTACTAAAACGAACGTAACTGTAGAGATCAAATTTTTGAGATTTTCATCTAGTTTTCTAGAAATAAATAATTAGGAAAAATAGTTTAATAAGCAAAAGTAGGGGTATTACACTCCACCTCTCTTTCTCATTTCTACCTCTTCCTCCTTCTTCTCCCTTCCCCCTAACACCCTTCTCACACCATGCCCACTTCTTCTTCTCCTATCCCCATTCTCCTTCACACATCCTTCTTCTCCTTCCAAGTCTATGTCCTTCTCCTCCTGCAACCACTACGCCACAACTACCCACATCACACGCCTTTTGCCCTACTCCTTCTCCTTCAACTTCTTCTTCGAACCATCACACCATCACCTTCCATCACCATTCCTGTTGGGATATGCACTTGATATTTAATATTAAAGCCCATTATTAAGAGAACCTATAGGGTTGCACACTTAAGACAAGCCCATTAGGAATAAAAATTGGTTGGACCAGAACAATTTTAATGGGCCACTTCATTAGAATTGAGCCCATTATGAGTGACGCTCTTTAACCCTAATTACTTCCTATTAATACTTGATATAGGAGGTGTGGCTGTACATGATATTGAGACACAAAACTTAGGGTTAGCCGTCATCCCCTTTGGTTGCCGTTAGCACAGCATACTAAGAGGAACCCTAGTGCGGGCGTGGAGACGTACGCTTGTCTGTGTGCACACCTGTAGAGACGCTGCTCGCATGCATCGTTCAATGGATCAAGAGGTAATCCTTTATTTCTTTTGTATTATAGTAGCCTTGATTCGTGCCATTCATTTGAACAATAAGGGGACATATAATTTAATTTCGTTGCGTTGTCCCATGTTGCGATCCAACAATTCCAACCTTAAAGCTTCATTACATGTGTAGTTTCCTTAATTCTTCCTTACCATCACTAGCTCTAGGAAGCACTTGAGGCTCATTCCCGAAGCTTGGATCGCACTAGATCAACCTCATCAAAGTGTAGGAACAAATGGTGAGTCAAAACGCTTTTCTATTTCTCCTTTCCCTTTCTCGAACCACCAATTTTAGAGCTTTGCATATGGACCTTTGGATCTCTGAAAGCCACATGTAAATGCTTCTCAGTATTCTCCTAATCATCCTCTTTGATTTGACAACTCTTGATTGTTGATTGGACTCTTATGGAGAAAGTTAGATTGATTGCAAGTTAGGGACAAAAAGAGCAAGGAGCACGAAAAGGGCCTGGAACGACCCCAAAGGAACCCCTGCTACTTTGAGGTAAGGGATGTGTGAGATAACCTACGATACATAGGTGTTTAGAGTTAGTTAGGCGCACCTTGCTCTTAATGATTTATAGCTCTGTTAGGTCATTTTTATTTCTTTTTGATTTAACAGTGTTTGGATGTGAATGAGTTTGAAATGGATAAGTTGTGATACGATGAATTCCTTTGCTTGATGCCTTGTGACTATAGCCTTGGGGATTTAGAGTAAATCACCAGAGGGCAACAGAGCTATAAGGTAGTGTAGCAACAAGCGATAGTGAGTCCAATGTGAAGTGATTATTAAGGTTGCTATTATGATTGAAATTATTTGGTTACAAGGGCGTGCCAAGGTTGAATAATTTGCATTTGATTAGTGTGTCAAATGAGATTTAATTACTCTTGGTTATGTATAATGTGATTAATTTGATGTTAAAGATGTTAACAATATGAGAATGTGCTTATATACTATGTTTGAGAGCATATTTACTTGTGATTACTTTCAGTTATTGAATTTGAAATTTAGACTTGTAATTATGTGAAATTCATGTGGTATACCTTGCTCTCAACTTGTTCTAAGCGGGTTTAAAGGCATTCTTAAATTAATAAAAATTATACACTTGAAATGAGAAAGTTAGAATGCTATATGATAAGTATTTATGATAAAAATGGGTCTTAGATAAACTTGTCTTCATAATTGTTATATAACCAACCTATTGTGATTTTGGTCCATCCCTTTAAGTCACTTAAAAAACTAAGTCTTAGCTTTGAAACCCAAGTGGTCTCACCCAATTTAAATGATCCTACAATTTATAGGAATTTTGCTAGGAGACATATTCTTATTGGTAAATGTGTAGAGTTAAGCATGAGTAACCTATGTTCACGGAAGTTTGTGATATGTATATATGTGTGGGATAGAACCTGAACTTCCTTCCCTGTGTAGTAGAGTTTTCAAGAGCCTATCATAGATAATTATGTACTACAAGATAGGCTTGAAATCCCATTAATGATGCTTGCTGGATTCTAGATAGAATTTGACCTTATTTCGTTCTAGTTCTTGGGAACAAACCACAAGGAATTAGGCCTTGGCTTTTTATAGTGTTTTATTTCTAGATATCTTCTTTCTAACCTAATTGGTCTTATAATTTTTAGAGGTCCTTAGAATATTTGGTGAATATTTTGGGAAGATATGTCAAATCTCTTTTGGTGCAGGGTCAGTTTTGTTTTAAGTATTATTAGTGCTAATTTAAGTGGTCTAGAGCTTAAACCACAAGTTGAGGCCATTTCCTTAATTTTTATGGGTCTTAAAGGAGTCCAAGATCAGTCTTGGCCAAGGTCCTACCCAAGTTAAAGCCTAGGAAAGACTAACAACTTAAGACCACGTTAAAATGGCGTGTTGAATCTTTGAATGTAAGTGGTCTTGATTTTAAAACCAAATTGGTATTGATACATAATGAATTAGCTTAAAACCTTTGGCGGTTTTCTAGATTATGTCTTAGCTTTCAAATGCAAGTGGTCCAATTCAATTGGGCTTTTCTACGATTTTTAGTGATTTTCTCCAATTGAATATTAGTAGGATAAATTTTATAATGGCCATATATTAGTGAATGTATGACTTGAAATGTATGGGGCATAGATTCTAAATATTTGCCCCCGTTGTGGTATGTTTGAATAAGGCAAATTGTTGCTTGAAAATGATGCTATACCCTATTTAATTGTGTGCAATGCTAGATGTAATTGATGAATTCTAGCTTGCATGTCATCTGTTCTTGCTATCCTTGATTTGAATTGCTAGAATTGTTAGAAATGATCTATATGGATTGAGCTAGTATCCTATGTGTTAGCCTTGAAATGTAATTAGATTCATATTGCCTTGAGCTCTGTGCAAATTATGATCAATTATTCACTACAACATGTTCTCTGTGCTTGGAAACTCAATACGATTGCTAGTGTTGTGAATGATTTCATGATTATGAATGTTGTAATGCTTTCCTTGCTTTCAATTTGATATTGATATATGATATGTATCTGTGGCAATTGGTTCCACCCTAATTGCATATGGAGAATAAATTATGAAGTTCCTAAGATGATGAGGGAGATGGTCCTTGAAATGCATTTCTATGCCTTGAGACAGGATTTGTATATGTATCCATGGCGCCTAATGTGGCTGTGATTCTTTGAAACAACTGTGGATTCTATGTATTTTGGGAAGCCTTGTGAATTTCTATATGATTGAGAAAGCCTTTGAATCTTGGCCAAGAACCCTATGTTATTCATTTGTGAAAGTTGTCCTCACCCAAACTAGTCTCAAAGAAGTTTTACAATTGGTACTAGTCTTTCAAATTGAATTTTAACTTTTTTCAAAGTACCTTAATGAGGCTGAAATATAGGCATGTGCATGAAGCCCCGATGTCCTTCGTATGTACAAACTCTAACATCTACTTTTGGTTTTTATTTAGTGAAAGCTTTGAGTAAAAGTATCTTTCTCATTCTTACTTATGGATTTGACCACATATTAATTTCAAAAGCTATTTTAAGCTTTCAAATGGTTTCAATGGTGAGGGAAAATGATTGTGAAGGAATTTCAATGTACTTAAAGGTACTGGCTTTCTTAGAAAATCCATCTCTAATCCTCTCAACTTGTGCATGAGACCTTAGGTAGTGATAACCCTAGGATAGCCACCCATATGGGGCATGAATTATATGTTTCTATGCCCATAGATCGAAAGGTTCAATAGTCTAGAATACCCTTTTCCTTATTTGTGGCTTTTGTAGGGCCAAGACCTAGAATGTCAGTTTTGAGTGATCCAGTTGCGAATGTCTCATCTGTTGCTCGTATGTTGAGATAATTACAGGTGGTGAATCGCTAGGTCCAAGACTTGGAGGACCTAGGACTTTAAGAAGTGCGAGGAAAACTATGCTTCTTTACATGGTTGTCTTCTCTTGGACTACTAAGTCCCTCAGAGTGAGAGCCCCTAGGGACATTGTTGAGTTTGCAGCTCGAATGGGAGTTGATATGAGTTATAGTGAAATTGATGGGAATTCCTTTGGAGACTTCCCTTGATGCTAGTGACCCTAGTTAGCACATGGGTCCGGTGGCACTTCCCTTAGCCAGCATGGTTAGTGATGGGAGTAGTAGTCTTAATAGTTGTTGTGTACATTAGCGGTGTTGTCAATCTGTGTCCTGTATGTGTCAGTTTGTTTGGTTAGGACTTATTTGTCTTATTTGGGATAAATGTATTATGTAAGGCAGGTACTATATAGTTACTTATTTTGTAAACCTTGGAGCTTTTGTTTACAATCTTAAATTTGGGTATAGAATCTTTTATCTATGAAAGATGCACAATTATTCTACCTTTTTCCTAAAACCCTTTGTTTCATACTCTGTCTATTAGGTATTCGAAAGCACAAAATATTTATGTTTTAAATGCATTATTTTATTGATTTAGGAAGTTTTATATGTGTTACACTATTTAGGCCAACTTTTATTATAAATTGTTTATCAAGTACTTGTAGATGTAGCCATTGTGTGTAATGCCCCTACTTTTACTTATTTGAACTATTTTTCTATTCATTTTGTAATTATTTATGGAGAACCGAATGGGTATCTCAAAAGTTTGACTTCGCAGTTGCGTTCGTATGAAAGAGCAAAAAATTGCACAAGAAAAGGGGGGGGGGGGTTTAAATTGTGCATTTGAAAAACTTTTTAACTAAATCAAAACAAGTTCATAAAACAATTTAAATAAAAGGATAAGGGAAGAACAAGAATATAGAGATTTTATACTAGTTCACTCAAACTTGAGTTATGTCTAGTCCCTTCACCCAGAAGGTATTCACTAACAAATTTTAGGTTACACAAGTATTCTTCACTGCCTCTTCAGACTTTACAATGTAATCAGCCAAGATTGCTTAACCACCCAAGTATTCTTTTTCACTAAGCCTCTCCAGGCTTTCACAACATAAACATTTGTTAAAGAAAAGGTCTACTCACAAAGTGAGGATACGAAAGTTTAGGTGTAATATGAATGCATTTTACAGAGAAAAGTTTCTAGGTCATCCAGTAAATTGTAGTCGTTCTCTATGCCATGCTTTTTTTTGTTTGCATCTCTATTTTTCTTCTTTCTCGAGCTAGTATATATAATCTTTGTAGAAAAGAGCCATTGAGAGGATTCAACTTCAGTCTTCAAGAAATATGAGCATGTATCGAGCTTTAGAGGAGTCAAAAAAGTTACTTTAGTTCTTGCACTAAAATGGAAAGTGCATGACTGTGTTGAAGGTCTGCTTTTTTGATCATTCTTTATTCGGCTTGACTGCTTGATATGTTGACTTCCTTTTTCTATAACATTGATCTTATGCACTAAAATGTATTTGTCTTACATTAAATGCTTAGATATTTGAATGTTAGATCTCTTAAACAAGTAAAGCATTAATTGCGTACAGAACACGTGAAAAATGCATAGTCTAGACAAGTTTTAAACGCTTAAACATTTGAAGAAGGACTTAACTCTTTAAGCAATTAGTTGTTAATAAAGAGAAACTTACTTTTGGACGGTCATCATATACAAGTTTATTTGATGCTTGTTAAAACTAGTGCGTTGGGCGCCACTGTTTTAGACGCTGTTAAAACATTTCTACAACAGAGACTTTGAACTTAATAAGTTTGTTATCTTCAAAATTTTGAGAGACTAGATGCTTCATACATTTTTGGTTCCAACAATCTCCCCCCTTTTTGATGATGACAAACCTTATTAATTTTTAAGTTTTGTGAGTGTGTGTGTGTGTGTATATATATATATATATATATATATATATCTCAAAAAGAGAAGGCATCACGTATGAAGGAGTTCGATAAACTTACTTCTATACTCCCCTTGAGTCTGATATACCAATCAAGTTATTCTCAAATCATATAAAGTATTAGTTCAAATAAACATCGAAATAGACAGAAAATCATCTAGACAGACAGAACACACAAGTATATGCATGAATGTCAAGTAATGCCAAAATTTGTAATAGACAGAAGGCATTAGAGAGAGAGAATACTTAAAAGCATCAAAATAGAAGGCATCAGAGCAATAGACAAAAAAACTTAAGAACAGAGTAAACTTATACTTTATTTCACTTATACTTTATTTCTATTAGTTCTCCCCTTTTTGTCATTATCAAAAATAGATAGAGAAAGAAAAAATTCATCTTTGTCACTTAGGTGCTGAGGGAGGTGGAGGTGGAGATGGGGATGGTTGCAAGGTTCGGAGTAGTTCTTGCTAGTTTTGGAGAATCTGTTGGAGACGAGTCATGATGGGTTGGAGTTGGGTGGCGATGCATTTTTAAATGGCGGGGTCTACGGGTGGAAGGTTAGGTGGGGCAATAGTGGTAGTGGGAAGGCTTGCTGAGGCTTAAGAACCGGGAGTGGGTGGTGGTGGAGGTGTTGGTGAGGGTGGTTGAGAAAGGGTTGGTGGTGGGATGTCTGAGGTTGGAGGTAGTGCTTCCGAAAATTTTAGTGTTGGAATGTGAAGTTGGTGTGGTCGTGGTGTTTCCCAAAGGTATGGTGGCTTGAAGGTTTTGGGGTTTGTGATAGCGGCAATGATGGCATAAATAATGGCTATTTCCAATCCAAAGAAGGGGTGTTCATCTGCTAGACAGACGAAGACAGCTGATGTGTTGGAGAAATGAAATACACGAGCTGGATGCTGTGTGTACTTGCAAGTCTTCAAAGTTGGAGTGTTAGTCCTTTCATCCACAAAGAGACCATTTCCGGATGCTTCTTGCTCGCATGAGAGCATATGTTGGTGCTAGAAACATTCAGCATCGTCATCATCCATGTCTTATGTTAGACACTGAGTTAATACCATTTTGGAGTGATGGTTGGATGTTGTTGAAATTCAACTTTGGACGGTAGACGTAAGGAACGTGACTTGGTCAACAACTTCATCTTCTTTTTATTTACGTCCAAGATTGGGAGCCTTGGACAAAGGTGATTTGGTTAGATGCATACAGAAGTTGATGATAAAATGTGTTGAGTGGGAGGGATGAACAGTTGGTACTTCAGGGTTGTAGAGCTCTTGAAAGAGTTGCAGAACTTGTGGTCAAAAGGTGAGGGAAGAACCCAGCTTCTTTGGGGTCCAAAGGCCTAAACTTCAAAGCTGTAGGCCTGATATGGATGGTCTTTTCTTGCACTTGACCACGCCATTGTTGCAGAGCTTGTTCAATCTCCCCATGTACTCCATGTTGAGGTATTCTCGGAGGGTGTGCATTTAGGTACCAAGTTCACACAAGTTTGGGATACCTTCTTTTGATGAAACACTTGAGTGGCAAGTGTTCAATAGCTCCTAGAGGCAGACCCAAGTATGCGTTTAATGGTTGGTGAACATTGTCTTCCATGTATTGCTCAAAAGATACAAGCAAATAATCAAAGCCAAATTTTGGCTCAGGAAGTGGCTTTGGCTGTAGTATGATTGCATTATTGTCCACCAAATTTTGCTTATTACCTTTGACAAAAAGCAAAGGCCATTACTTTTTTGTCTTCTCCAAGTCTTCTAGTCATGCAAAAGATGTGTCCAATATAATGAGAGAGGATGATAAGGGTTGCATAAGGGGCTTGATGGAGAGGTATGGTTTGGTGAGGCCTGGGTAGGAATGGTGCAAGTATAACCATTATCACCAAGTAGTGGCATCTCTAGTTTAGGTGTGGTTAGTGTTTGGTCTTTTGTTGTGTTGGTGTTTGAGTTTGTGTTTGGTTAAGTGTGATTAGTGTTTATGATAGGATAGGCTGCTCAGCAAGCTCAATGATAATAGACTCAACAAAATCATCTTCAGAGACAGTACCAACAACAAGAGTTGATACCTTACTTTTCTTTGTTATGGTAGGTGTCTAGTGGGCTTTAGATAGGCGTTTGAGCGAGGGTACTGGTTGGCTAGTGAGAGCTAGTGGTTGGGGAGGAACTGCAACAACGGTAGTCTTCTGCTTGTTTAAGAGAACTGTGATGGGCTTGCCGTCCTCATCATTAGATTCAACTTGCAGCCGGAGTCTCCTTTTGGCAGGAGTAGGTGCAACAGGTGGAGGGGGAGCAGCAGCAGGAGAAGTAGGCAAAGTTGGAAGTTGTTGTGTCTTAGATCTCATCATTCTAGACGACATCCCTTTGGACAGTTGCCTCCTGGTAGACGATCTGGCAGCTGCAATAGGATGGACGAATAAATCTTCTTCGTCCATCTACTCAGCTTGTTGGACGGCTTGTTGGGCAGTAGGTTAAAGTGCCTCCTCAATTGGTTCTTCTTTGATGTCCATGGTCTTGGCCATCTTCTCTAGGGGTTTCAGCACAAACCCAGCCTTCATTTGTACAATGTTGTTTCGGTCAAAGGGCAACTAAGTGAACTTGTGGCCACCACCCAACATCCTAATTGTTGCTTGTTCACCACTAGATAAGGCAAAGAATTTGTGGTATACTTGTTACAGCCAGAATATCCTATTCAACAAGGCAAAATAAGTGATGTAGTCGAACTCTCCTCGACCTTTCATAGTGCTGAAGATGTTCTGAAAATGAGGTGAGGCAGTAATCATATAGAATAGAGCAAATTGATGCAAAAAGGTTACACTGTCCTTGGACTCAGCCTTGTGCAGTATACCTTTGTTTAGGAACTGCTGGTATACTTTCCCTTCTTTCGTCCACTTGTTGTATTCAACAACACCTTCAACTTCGGGCCCCATTAGCACCGCATCCACGGTTTCATATCCGCCAAAGCTATCTCCCTAGCTGTTCTTGATATAGGACCCAGCACATTTGCATCTAATAGCTTGATCGACGTTCCTCAGGTCCAGAGTAACGTTCACACACAAAATGGTGCCAACCACATTGTTTTTAAAGAACACTATTGTCTTCCAAAACCTTTGGATAAGTTTTGGGTAGATGATCTCGTTCAAGTGGAAATAGTTCAAGATTCCACATCACATCAGGTTATCCTTCACCTTGATCCCCATGTCGTCAAGGGCTTCTATGTTGAAGCATCTTTTTATCAAAATGATGGCTTCGTTTTGCCTTTCAGCACTGGTCGTTGCTACATGACGAGGTCTGGGTTCTTCATTGTGATTGATGATGAGTTGAGGTTTATGGTACGGGAGGATATAGTAGAAAGAGAGAGAGAAAGAGAGAGTTTCAAAGTAGGCACAAGTCAGGGTGGTGAGAGTGTTTGGTTCAGAGATGTTTGAGTGTATCTGAAGTAAATGAAAGGTTTCTATTTTGGCAGTTTTTTGAATTTGAAGAGAGATAGTGCGCATTTAATGCTTGTTCAGGTGCGCACATTTTTCAAGAGTAGTTTACGGCGCCATAGTGACTCAGGCAGAGAATAAAGCATTTATTTCAAATTATTATTAGTGAAAAACATTATTATGTACAGATGAAGATATTTATGCACATAAATGTGAAACATTACAGATAGTGAACTGTAATGCTAATGGACGCATGCATGATAGACGATGTAAACATGATGGACACTATATGGTATTGGACGCTACATGTTTTTGGATTGACAAGGCACATTAAAGTAATTTATTTCTTTATAAATTCCATACCAAGACAGTCTCGAATATGAATGAGTTTATCTTCAGAAAGTGATTTTGTAAATATGTCTGCTAATTGATTTTTAGTGTTATTAAATTAAATATCAATAACCCTTTTCTGAACCTTTCTGAACATAATCTCTTGTAAAGTGATGTTTTATTTTAATGTGCTTTGCTCTAGAATGCAATATAGGATTTTTGGACAGGTTTATGGTAGCATTATTGTCACAGAGAATAAGGATTTTATTCTCATAGATACTATACTCTTCTAGTTGATATTTAATCCACAGAATTTGTAAGCAATAGGACGTTGCTTATATGTATTTCGCTTCTACTATGGAGAGGGTAATTGTTCCTTGCCTTTTACTCATCCAAGAAACAAGATTTCCACCAATGAGTGATATCCTCCACTGGTGCTTTTTCGTTCTATTCTGTTTCCAACATAGTCAGCATCATAGAATCCAAATAATTTGTACTCTTCATCCAACTTTTAGCATAAACCAAGATCGGTGGTTTCTTTTAAGTATCTAAATATATTTTTTTATTGCTATTAGATGAGTGTTTTTGGGATCAAATTGAAAACGAGCACAAAGACATACACTAAACATGATATCAGGTCTGAACACTATAAGATATAGTAGACATCCAATCATACCTCTATATATGGTTTCGTCTTCCTTTTTGGATGTGTCATCTAGTTCAAGTATTGAAGATGGATGCATTGGTATGCTCATTTCTTTGGTATCGTCCATCTTGTACTTCTTGAGTAGCTCTTTTGCATACTTCGTTTGATGTATGTATATGCCATTATTTGTCTGTTTCACTTGTAATCCCAAGAAGAATTTCAATTCTCCCATCATACTCATCTCAAAGTCTATTGTCATAAACTTAGAAAAGTCCTTACATAAAGCATCGTTAGTAGCACCGAATATGATATCGTCCACATATATTTGTGCAATAATAAAATGTGAATGTACGTCTTTGCGAAATAGAGTTGTGTCTACTTTTCCTCTTGTGAAACCATTTTTTAAACGAAAAGAACTAAACTTTTTATACCAAGCTCTAGGTGCTTGTTTAAGTCCATATAAGGCCCTTTTAAGTTTGAAAACATGTTTAGGAGAAGTATCACACTTAAAACCAAGAGGTTGTTTCACATAAACTTCCTAATTTATAATACCATTAAGAAATACACTTTTTACATCCATTTAATAAAGCTTCATATTACTACGAGCAGCAAATGATAGTAAAATGCAAATGGCTTCTAACCTAGCTATTGGCGCAAAGGTTTCAGTAAAGTCTATACCTTCTTGTTGAGTATACCTTTGAGCTACAAGTCTAGCTTTGTTTCTTACCATTTTACGTGCTTTGTCTAACTTGTTGTGAAAGACCCATTTTGTGCTTATTATAGATTTGTCTTTAGGTAGGGGAACCAGTTTCCAGATGTCATTTTTCTCAAATTGGCTTTGTGCTTCCTTCATGGCATTGATCCAGCCTTTGTCCAGCAGAGCTTCGTCCACTGTCTTTGGTTCCATTTGGGAAATCAATGTAGTTTGAGCTTGCTCCTTGAAGGTTGATATTGTTCTTACATGATCACCCATACTTCCAAGAATTTGATCTTTTTGATGGTATGTCTTCATATGCCATTGTCATCTAGGTGGTTCTTTTTCTTCTTCTTTTGGGTCGTCCAAGTGGGTTGTGGATGCTAGTTGCTTGGTATCATCCAACTTTATATCTGCAAAAGATTTGTCCAGCTCTGATAGTTCTCTATCAGGTTTACTACCATTAAACTTAACATGAATGGCTGCTTCAACCGTTAAGGTTCTAGAGTTGTAAACTTTATATGCCTTGGACGTTTCAGAGTAGCCTAACAATATTCTATCATCACACTTAGAATCAGACTTGCCAAGATTGTCCTTAGTATTTAGAATGAAACATTGACATTCAAAAGAATGGAGATATGATATGTTGGGTTTTCGTCCTTTTCACAATTCATAGGGAGTCTTTTTCAAAATTGGTCTAATATATATTCTATTTTGTAAATAGCATGTTGTGTTTACAACTTCAGCCCATAAGTGTTTAAGAGTAGAGTTATCATTAAGCATAGTTCTAGCCATTTCTTGTGATGACCCATTCTTTCTCTCTACCAACCATTTTGTTAAGGTGTACGTGGTACAGAGAAGTTGTGAAGAATTTCATTCTCCTCACAGAATCCCTAAAAGCTTTCATTTTTGAACTTTCCTCCATGATCACTTTTGATTATTGAAGTTATGCAAAAACCTTTGTCATTTTGAATTCTTTTGCAGAATATAGAGAAGACTTTAAAAGACTTATCCTTGTGTTTTAGAAACATGGCCTATGTCTATCTAGTATAGTCATCTATTACAACTAATCCATATTGTTTTCCACAAAGAAAGGCAGTTCTAGTAGGTCTAAACAAATCAATATGTAGTAGTTCAAGTGGTCTAGCAATGGAAACAACATTTTTTGAGTCAAAAGAATTTTTCACTTGTTTTCCTTTTTGACATGCATCATAGAGAACATTAGATTTGTATACAATATATGGAAGACCCTTATGAGGTTATGCTTATTTAACTTTGAGATTAATCTCAAGCTTGCATGTCTAAGTTTCTTGTGCCAAATCTATTGATTCTCATTGATGGATACTAAACATGACACATTTTGAATTGTAAAGTCGTTTAAGTCAATTTTATATAGATTACTTTGCCTTTTAACCAAAAGTAATATAGATCCATCCAAGTTCTTGACTATATATTTATCTTTGTTAAAGGAGACACTTGTCCACTTTCACATAATTGACTTATGCTTAGCAAATTGTGTCTAAGTCCTTCAACATATAAAACATTATCAATAAGAGGAAAATAGTGTTTTCCAATTTTACTTATTCCCGCTGTCTTCCCTTTCTGATTTCCTCCAAAGGTGACCCATCTGCCATTCTTTTATTAGAGGCTTTGGAACATAGACTTTTCTTCTGTCATGTGTCGTGAGCAATCACTATCTAGGTACCATGATTGGAGTTTCTTTTCTATTGTCAAGTAGATTTGCAACTGGAATAATCATGGACAAAGTTACTCAAATAGACTTTGGTCCATTCTTGTTAGTTCTAAAGGCATTGAATGTAACATCTCGGGCGCTGACAAGGGCGGGGAGTGATCGCCGGTGCAAAAGAGATGAGGCACAGACAATGAGCGGCTCTTGGCAGGCTTCCAGCGGGAGGGGTACATGAATGAATCGAATACACACCCGAACGAGAGGGATCCAGAGGCTGTGCAGGTATGGGATTGTACAGTTGAGGATAGCTTAAAGGAATTAATAAGTGCTACCTATACCGTCAAGATGCATCTACTTTTCGGTAGTCCGTCACTTAAGAACTCTATAGTTAAGCGTGCTTGACTTGGAGCAATTTAGGGATGGGTGACCTACTGGAAAGTTTCCCAGGAAGCGTGTGAGTGAGGACAAAGCACGCTGAAAAGTCGTGTGTTGGTTTGTGGGGACACTCGCAGATCCTGCAAGCGGCCGGGCGTTACATTGAACACCTTCGTAATTGGATGATGACTACATCGTGATGACTTATGACTATTCTTTCCACATAATTTACATAACATAGTATTTTTAGTTGTTCCAGAGGCTTCCTTCATAACAAAGTCGAGCCCAGATTTGTCATGTAGACTTCGCCTGTAAGATAAGATTTTATTTAAATTTTCAGTCCCATTGACAAACTTGGATAGACTTTCCTTTAGGTGAGTTGCCTCCTTTTGAAGTTCCAATACTTCATTAGGCCATATCACTTTTGGAACACTCTTTGCTTTCAATTTTTCATTCTTTCTCAAAACATTTTCATAATTTTCTTTAAGTAGATTAAATTCTATAGACATTTTTGAAAATTTTCTTTTTAACTCTTTGTAACCTACTGAGAGAGTTGAAGAACTAGAAAGCAATTCATTATGTGCTTCTTGAAGGGAACTTGCTCAGTATTTGAGCTTTCTAAACTAGTTTCAGCCATGAGACAAATATTTGCTTCTGCATTTCATTCTTCTTTGGAAAAGGATAGGTTCATGTCTTCCCAAGTTGCCATGAGTCCTTTCTTTTTCTTCTTGAAGAAGGTTTTCTTCTTTTCCTTCTGTAGGCTTGGACATTCAACTTTGAAGTGTCCATGCTTCTTGTATTCAAAGCAGACTGGTGGACTCTTCTCCTTGGGCTCCTTGCTAAAGTTTTTTGAAAAGTTTCTAGCTTTGGACCCTCCTTTCTTCCTTTACATGGCTTGTATCTTTCTAGACATGAAGGATATCTTGTCCTCATTAGAGTCTTTTTCTTCAGACACTTCCTCAAAAGATTCTTCCACATTTAGGGCTTTGGATGACTATCCCTTTGTTAGATACTTGGCGCTTAAGGCAATGGACTTTCCTCTTTTCTGTCCTTCGTCCTGCTTAAGCTCCAGCTCTTGAAATTTGGGAGTTCCAAGTAGCTTTTTCATGGAGAGTGTTGTTAAGTCCTTCAACGCTCTCAATGCTGTAACTTGTGGTCTCCACTATTTAGGCAAACTTCTTAAGATTTTGTAAATATGATCATAGTTATCATAAGTTTTTCCTAAGGATCTTAAGTTATTTATAATAGTTTGAAATCTACCAAACATAAGTTCAATAGTTTCATTATCTTCCGTAGTAAATAGTTTATGTTGTCTAACAAGTAAGCTTAGTTTAGATCTTTTCACTTGTGAAGTACCCTCATATGCAAGAGCAGGGTATCCCCTATCTTTTTAACACTTCTCAAACTATGCACTTTTTCATATTCTGATTTAGACAAGGCACGTATAATAGCATTTTGAGCTTTATAATTAAGCAGGTACCTTTGTTTGTGTGCTTCTGTTCGCTGACCTCTAGGTAACCCAGTTGCGTTTTGGTCCAAGGGAAAATAGTCATTTGTTTCCACCATATCCCACATGTTGATGTGGCATGCGTCAAAGAATGCTATCATTCTTTGTTTCTAGTAGTTGTAATTTTGACCTTTGAAGAGTGGTGGTCTATTTACAGCTTGTTCTTCGTTATCTATGTAAGCTCATGATCTTTTTACCCTTGCAATGTTAAATGCTTAACCCCAAGAGGCTGAGCTCTGATAACAATTGAAAGAGCAAAAAATCACATAAGAAGGGGGGGTTGAATTGTGCCTTTTAAAAACTTTTTAACTAAATCAAAACAAGTTTGTAAAACAGTTTAAATGAAAGGATAAGGAAAGAATAAGAACATAGAGAGTTTATGCTAGTTCATTCAAACTTGAGCTACGCCCAATCCTTTCATCTAGAAGGTATTCACTAACCAACCTTAGATTATACAAGTATTCTTCACTGCCTCTTCAGACTTTACAACGCAATAAGTTTAGATTGCTTAACCACCCAAGTATTCTTTTCCACTAAGCCTTTCCAGGCTTTCACAACATAAACAGTTGTTAAAGAAAAAGTCTACTCACAAAGTGAGGATATGAAAGTTTAAGTGTAATATGAATGCTTTTTACAGATAAAAGTTTCTAGGTCATCTAGTAAATTGTAGTCGTTCTCTATGTCACGCTCTTTTTTGTTTGCATCTCTATTTTTCTTCTTTCTTAAGCTGGTATATATAATCTTTAGTTCTTACACTAAAATGGAAAATGCATGACTACGTTGAATGTCTGCTTTTCTAATCATTCTTTATTCGGCTTGGCAGCTTGATAAATTGACTTCCTTTTTCTACAACATTGCGCTTATGCACTAAAATGTATCTGTCTTACATTAAATGCTTAGATATTTGAATATTAGATATCTTAAATAGGTAAAGCATTAATTGCGAACAGAACATGTGAAAAATGCATAGTCCAAACAAGTTTTAAATGCTTAAACATTTGAAGGACTTACGCATGGACAAACTTTGTATATGATTCTCAGCTTTAAATTATTAGTTGTTAAGGGAGAGAGACTTACTTCTAGACCGTTATTATATACAAGTTTATTTGATGCTTGTTAAAATTGGCATGTTGGATGCTAGCGTTTTGGATGCTGTAAAAACATTTCTACAACAGAGACTTAAAACTTAATAAGTTTTTTATCTTCAAAATTTTGAGGGACTAGATGTTTCATACTTCTTTGTTTCCAACATCATATTGATAAACATTACTCAGTTTATATTTTTAAAAAATTTTCTGGATCGGGCCCAGAAATGATAAAATGATTATTTTGTCCAAAAAGGCCAAATAATAAGATAAATTGATAAAATAGATAAGAATGTTTGAAATTTATTTTTAAGCCATAAATATGCTTAAAATAAATAACAATAATTTTGAGAATTTTTTAGAAATTTACTGAGATAATTTTTGTAAAATGACTAAAATGCTCCTACTTAACTACATAGGTTAACCACAGACTTTTTGACCTTCAAATATTTTGAAAATTTTACACTAAGTATATTTTAATTATATAAATTTTATTTTGAGGAACAAATAATTAAAAATCCAAAAATTGGATTTATTTAGCAAAAACTTGATTTGTTAGTTTATTAATTAGCTTTTTAAGTAAAATAATTACTATAATTAATATATAAATGAAAAAATTTTGAAAATTTTTTGTTACACTCCCAAAAATATACCCTTTGACGTGGTATGGTTAGGTTGGCCCAAACCCACACCCAAAGCCCAATCCAATTTTCCTACAAAAAACTAATATTTAATTATATTTAATATATAATAATTATATAAAATAAAAAATTAATTTTTGACCTCTCTAGCTTGATTCCCACGTCTAGCCCATGGTGGGAAGCACACCAAAAAATTTGTCCATGGTGAAACCCCACCAGTGCTCCTTGTTTTAGTAATTATACATAAAAATTTAATTTAAAATTAAATTAATTTTGTCCTATAAATACCTATTCTCCCATTATCTTCACTTTTCTTCACAATTCTCCCTCCCTCTCTTGGTTTAGATCCAAGGTCTCTCTCTCTCTTTCTCTCTATTTTTAACCAAACTCTTGCAAAATTCTCCTACCATAAATCCACCACTTAAACTTGAGCCTACTTAGCTTCATACTTTTGCCTTTCTTCTTCCCCTCAAGCTCCACCAACTCCACCCACTTTATCACTATTTGAGGTAAAATGGGGGGGGGGGGGGGGGGGGGGGGGGGTTAGCTTCTATTTTATTTCTTAATGGGTTGTTGTTGTCGGATTGTGATGGCTCAAGACATGGGACAAAGTAGCAGAGCTAAAAATGTTTGTCCCCTTATTGCTTAAATGAATGGCACAAATCAAGCTAATATAATGTAGAATAAAGAGTTACCTTTTATTCATTGAACGAAGCAAGCAAGCAATGTCTCTATAGGTGTGCACACAGACAAGTATATGTCTCCATGCACACACTAGGGTTCCTCTCCATTTGCTGTGCTAGCCGCAATCAGAAGGAGGTGATGGGTAACCCTAATTTTTGTCACAATATAATAGGAGTCAATTAAGGTTAGATGGTGTGACACCCTTTACCCCAAAGCTAATTATTAAATAAATATTACGAAAATATAACATACTTTTCATTTGTAAAATAAAACGATAGTTTATAATCTTTTTCTTCACACGATAAAGGACATCACATGCACAACTCACATTTACTAAAGCTCCATAAGATGCTTTACTGATTAAGCAAATGATGGTGGCCCATAGTTGACCATACAAGTCCAAATAAAATAAAATAACCCAATTTAAAAGTAAAACTATTAGTCTAAAGTTTAAAAGCTAAAACAATAAATAACTAAGACCCCGATGTCACATTACTATCAGAGTTGACAAAACCGTAAAGAAACTGTAAAATAAACTGCAATGAGGCCAATGCCCCTACTCTAAGACTCCTCCTCAAGGTCTTGCTGAACACCACCTGTATATCACAGACACATACAGAAAACACCAGAAAACAAGGGGGTGAGATACATCTCACATCATGCTCAAAGTATGACAATGGAGACAGGTAGAATACACATCACATACATAATCAATTAACAGTAATTTGCAAAAAAACCAGAATGCACAAAAACATATGTAATGCAATACCTAGCTTCTACTTCTTATGCACATGTGGTACCAACTTAAACTTGTCGAAAAGTAGACTAGGAGTAAATGCAGGCCATAAGAGGCGTCATCGGTACCGATACCTTCGGCTTCCGCACCCTCAACTAGCTTGATATCCCCCGGTGACTAGTCAGGGTTACCCAGTTTTGCCAGTACGCCCCGGCTCCATGGGATCAGCATGGACCATTGGAGTTTTCCCAACCAGATAACCCCCAAGGCTAAGGTTAAACAACCAATCACGGCCTCCACCAGCTAGATTCCTACATACTTTCCTCATCACATAACTCAAATGATGCATGGTCACATATAATGCTCACAACTTTCATAGACTTTTATCATGAATCATAGGCACAATTTCATGTCACATTCATTTTTTTAAGGTAAATAACAACCATACAATATAAACTCAACAAGACATAAAAAAACAAATAACAATGAATTGAACACTGCCAAAAGGAGTTCACAAATACAAGGAACGTAATAGCGAAAGTCGTATCCACCCAGCGGTCCAGCGAACCCGCCCAGCGAGTTCGCGCCGGAGCCCAACCCGCCCAGCGGGTATCACACCCCGCCCAGCAGCTCCGCGTTAGGACCCAACCTGCTCAGCGGATTGTTCATCCCGCCCGGCGCCAACGCGGAGTGTAGTTTTCAACGAAAGCTCGTCCAGCGGCTATTTAGCCCCGCCAGGCGGATCCAAGGTACAGATTTTAAAAAGACAATCCATGATAATCCATATAAATTAAACATAGAATTTTCATAAAGCATATTAATAATTTGGGGAAAATCGCATTCCCCTTTGCATGTATACAACCATATAATTCACAAACAATTGGGGTCTAGGGCCAACCCCTCTACCCACGACCAAAGCCATACCCATGAGCGAGATAACTCACTCCCCCCTTACCTTGAAAGAGGCGATCTCCAGCAAGAGGATGCAAACGGTGCAGTAGCGTCTTTCTAAGGTTCCTCACTTCTTGACTGCAAAGGCTCTGACGGCACGGCATCTCCAAGGAGGCACAAGCGAAAGAATAAGGAAGAAGGATTAGGTTTTCAAGAAACCTAAAGAATACTTAAAGCTAACTTTGGATTCATAAAATTAAGCCCAATAAAAGAGTTTAAAAATTTTTAAAAACACTCTAATTATAAAACCCCAGTTTAAAAGCCCAATATTTCTTTTTCTTAAATATCATTTTATTAAAAACACGGCAAACGAATAATAATAATAATAATAATAATAATTAAAGGAAAACATTGGGGTGTTACAGAGGGCGTCACTCATAATGGGCTCAATTCTAATGAATTGGTCCATTGAAATAGTTCTAGTCCAACCAGATTTTATTCTTAGTGGGCTTGTCTTAAGTGTGCGACTCTATAGGTTCTTTTAATAATAGGTCTCAATATTACATATCTAGTACATATACCACCAACGTCTCACTTGCATCAAAATATTTAATATTGATGATAGTGAGCGGTATCTAGCAATACATCACTATTACCAGATATTAAGAATGCCAGTGAAATGACATAACCTTTCCATGATAATTAATTCGTATGGGTCATCCCTTTGTCTGAATATCTAATTAGACATAAGGCATGAAATTTGTCATTCTTGTATAGTCCAATTCTATTTCTTGATACATGAGAAGACTTTACTGTGATAAATATCTCATATTTATCCTTTTGAGCATGGTCATGCATTTATGAGTCTTACTCTATCAAGTGGCCTTATAGATATCATTCCTGTTATAGAGGATGGACAAATCCCATCTACATAACTCATATTATTCCACATGATTCATTCTATGTCCAATTGCAATCTTTATAGTCACCTTGTTACAAGTGATGTTTGATTGTATTAAAACATAGAGTTCCTCATGTAAGAATCGTAGTGACTTCAGGTTAAAGGATTCCATACAATTATCACTTTGAGAATTGTTTATGACTTTAGTGTAATGATCCATGTAATGTTCACAATGTGGATCAATCTAATACATCATTAATCCTAATATGTACCAACGCATGGAATTTATATCTTATATTCATCATCTATGAGATGTGATCATCAATCCACTAACGTATTAGTCTTAATGTATTAATATTGTCCAATTATTAATACTTAATTAGGGACAATTTCAAAAATAGCACAAAGTAGAACCTCACAATCAAATCATCCCCTTAATGTCCTACAAAGTTGTATTTGCTATTCTAAGGACAAAATTATACACAAATAAGTATAATATTGAAAAGCCTCTTTATTATATATATAACACGAAAAAAACAACATATGTCTAATACATATAAGTCTTTAGTGCATACACCAACTATGCAACTATGATCTCTTACTTGCACTAGAGCCACTCAGACATGTTTTAATGCCTAATGATCTAGTGTGCCCTTTATGCTTCTGCTGTGCAAGAGGTTTAGTTAGTGGGTTTGTAACATTATCTGTATGCACATTGCATATTTTCATATCTATCTTGTCGATGATCTTTCGAATGCGATGGAAATGCCTAACTATATGCTTGGATCTTTGATGTGATCTGGGTTTCTTAGCTTGAGCAATTGCTTTGAACTTTTCCAATTCATAATGCCACCATTCAAACAAAAAACATAATCTGATTGCAATCTTGAATGGTCTTTGTTAATTTGGAAGCTTGCATTAATGTAACCTTTTACACTTAGCTCTTCCTCACCCCTATAAACCAAGAACAAATCCTTAGTTCTTCTCAAGTACTTGAGAATGTTTTTGACCGCAGTCTAGTGACTTTCACCAAGATTTGATTGGTACCTACTCATTATACTCAAAGCATACGAGATATCTGGTCGAGCACATAACATGACATACATGATAGGTCTGAAAACAGATGCATATAGAATCTTGCTCATACGATCTCTTTTTTCCTTAGTGGAAGAAGATTAAGCTTTGGATAAGTTTATGCCATGTGATCTATGTAGAAAACCTTTCTTGGAATCTTGCATATTAAACTATTTCAATACTTTGTTAATATATGTACTTAGACTTAGGCCAAGCATTCTTTGTGATCTATCTCTGTAGATCCTTATGCCTATTATATAGGTTGCTTTGTGTAAATCTTTCATGGAAAAACAACTTTCCAACCATATCATTATGGATTGAAGTGTAGGAATAGCATTTCCCATGAGTAGTATGTCATCTACATACAATACTAGAAATACTACTATGTTGTCATTAACCATTTTGTAGACACAAGGTTCATATTCATTTTTAATGAAACCAAACTATTTAATAGCTTCATCAAAATGAAGATTCCAGCTTCTAGAAGCTTGTTTCAATCCATAAATGGATCATTGCAACTTACAAACCTTTCTAGCATTTTCATGCATATTAAAGCCTTTGGGTTGTGTCATGTACACATCTTTAAGAAGATTTCCATTAAGAAAAGCATTCTTGACATCCATTTGCTAGATTTCATAATCATGGTAAGCTACAACAGTAAGCAAGATCTGAACGAATTTAAGCATAATTACTAGAGAAAAAAGTTTCATCATAATCTACACTATGAATTTGCTTGAAAGCCTTAGCTATTAGTCTTGCTTTAAAGGTACTCACATTACCATCCATGTTAGTTTTCTTTTTGAAAACCCACTTGCACCCATTTTACCCCATCAGATGGATCAACTAAGGTCCATACCTCATTGGTGTATATGGATTCCATTTCAGATCTTATGGCATCAAGCCATTTCTCAGACTCTGGACTAGAAATAGCTTCCTGATAGGTCACAAGCTCATTTTGATCCATGAGTAATACATCTTCTTATTGCTTGATAAGGAATCCATATCTTTCAGGTTGGTGACGTATCCTGTCAGATCTTTGTGGTTCTTCTACTAGTTGATTATGTTGCTCCGCAACACTTTGTGGTATTTGCACTAGTTCTATTGTTGGGTTATGACTACTGTGTGGTTCTTGAATTTCTTAAGTTCTACTTTCTTCCCACTGACTATAGGAAACCCTCCCTTTACTCAATGGATAGCGCTGATCCTCTTTCAATCAAAAAAATGAGAAATGGAGGAGAAAGAGGTCTTTATTGATTGAAGAGGCTTTGCACCTAGAACTAATAAAGATCTAGAAGAATGGGTCTAGGCTTTCAAAAAGATGAAGATGCAAAGGGTAAAGAGAAAAGAAATGTCTTTTGAACAACCAACCTGACATAAGGATTCTAGCTCGCCTAGTTAGAGTAGATGGAGATTCTTGGACGGGGAGAAGTGGACTTCCTTAGATATAAATTCTTTTTCTAAGAATACATCATTTTATGCGACAAACACTTTGCCTTCGGTAGAATTATAAAAGTAGTAACCCTTAGTTTCCTTTGGGTATCCCACAAAGTAGCATTTATCTAATTTGGGTCATAATTTATCAGAAAGTAGGTGCTTCACATAAGCCTCACATCCCTAAATCTTCATAAAAGACATACTGGGTTATTTTCTAATCCATATCTCATATAGTATCTTCATGACAACTTTTGATGGAACACGATTTAGTGCAAAAGCTATTATCAACAATGCATGCCCCCAAAAGGAGTTAGGGAGGTTTGAATGACTCATCATAGATCAAAATTTCTAAAACACCATTCCACTATGGTGTTCCAGGAGGAGTGAGTTGAGATATAATTCGATACTCTTTTAGATAGACATCAAATTGTAGGCTCAAGTACTCCACCTCAATTTGATAAAAATATTTTAATACTTTTGCCTAGCTGATTTTGTACTTCATTCTTGAATTCTTTGAACTTTTCAAAGGATTCTGGCTTGTGTTTTATAAGATACATAAATCCATATCTATTGTAGTCATCAGTGAAAGTGATGAAGTAGTGAAAATCACCCTTAGCCATTTGCCTACGGGCCCTCATACATCACTATGTATGAGTCCTAGAAGATCACTTGCCCTTTCACCTTGTCCCATGAATGGAGTCGTTGTCATCTTCCCTAATAAACAAGACTCGCATATTTCAAATGATTCATAATCAAAAGAGTCTAAGTATCCATCTAATGGAGTTTGGAAATAAGTTTCTCTTTATATGTCTTAGGCAACAATGCTAAAGAAAAGACGGATTTAAATCATTTGATTTTATCCTCTTTGTATTAATGTTATAGATGAGTATTTCTAGATCAAGGACATAGAGTCCATTATTCAATTGTGAGCAACCATAGAAAATTTCATTCATATAAATTGAACAACTTTTGTTCTTTATTATAAATGGAAAACCTTTTTTATCCAAGCATGAAACAGAAATGATGTTCTTGCTAATAGTTGGCACAAAATAATAGTTATCAAGTTCCAAAATAAGCCCACTAGGTAAAGTCAAATAATAAGTTCCTACGGCTAAAGTAGCAACTCTTGCTCCATTTCCCACATGCAGGTTGACTTTGCCATTGGTTAATGGTCTACTCCTTAGTCCCTGCACATTAACACAAATGTGAGACCCACATCCAGTATCTAATTCCCAAGAAGCAAAAGTAGATAAGTTGACTACTATGACAAAAATACTTGAAATGGAAGTCTCACTTCCCTTTTTATTTTTCATATCCTTTAAGTACTTTGGACAATTTCTTTTCCAATGTCTTGTTTGCCCATAATGAAAGCATGTTCCAGCTTTAGCAATCCCTCTTACTAACTTCAGGCCAGATGTACTAGGTTTATCTTTGCCTTAGCTGAAGAAGCAAGAAAGGAATTACTCTTGCCCCTAAGGAGATTTAATATAGTTTTGATGATTTAGCCTCTTGATGAGTGCAAAGATGTAATGTGTGTTTATGCATGTGTGTGTGCTTGTGAGTCTTGCATGATTTATCTTTATCCTTGATGGTTTGATGGTAATGAGCTCAAAATTTAAGACTTAAAGGTTTAACAAAGTGGAAATATGTTTTCTATAAGTCTAAAATTAAGTTTAAAGAGGAATAATTGGATAAAACTAAGTTTTAAATTGATAAGAAGTGAAAGCTACATATTAAGGCTTTAGAACAATTCAATCTTATGTTTAAGAACCATTTAATTGGTTAAGTTAACTTTGTAATCGATTAAATCTGTTTAAATTCACTTAAACAGTGAATATCTACACTATTTTAACTAGTTAAATTGATATGTAATCAGTTACATGTATTCTGGTTTAACTAGTTACAACATTATGTAATCAGTTATTTCTGCTGTAACTAATTACATAATTCTGTAACTAGTTACATAATATAAAGCTGTTTTTGTCTTATGCGAAATAACTAGTTACAAAGCTATGTAACTAGTTATTCCAGTAAGACAAATTCGAACAGGCTACTGTTTTAACTAGTTACACACAAAAATAACTAGTTAAACCCATTCAATGTTCATTTTCCAGATTTCAAATAATAATGTAACTGAGTACAAGTCTAAATAACTAGTTATTCCAGTGAGCTCTCTATATAAAGTGAACTTTAGTGAGTCTTTCACATCACTTCATATACTTCGATACAACTACAATTTTCTAAACTTGAAAGAGAGTTTTTCTAGAGAAAATTCATATCATTCTTCTTCATCACTACAAGTTTTGGATGAAAGTCAAAAAGCTCATCATGGATCAACCTTGAGGATAAAGAAAGGTCTTTTCTTAGGTAAAGTTTGAATGGTTCTGCATTGTTTTCCATCTATCACAAACCAAGGTGATATCTAACCTTCTTTTAATTTGATTTTTCGTTCTTGAGAGGGTGTCTCTCATATCTTCCTTGTGGTAGGGTTCCACAAGAAAGGTTTCAAGTTTTTCTTGATAGGGTTCAAGAAACTTGATTGTGTGGTTTGTTTGATTGTAATTCTTGTGTTTATGCATAGTGTTTGTAAACATTTGAATTACTTAGTGATAACACCAATCGGTTTGATTAGAAACTGGATATAGATCACAATGATGGTGATCGAACCGGTATAAATCTTGTTTGCTCTTTTCTTTCCTCTATCCTCTTGCTAGCATATTGAATCTTGATCACTTTCATTTAAAATCATAAGGCTCTTTGCATAGAAAAGTTCAAGATAAATTGATCCAATTCTATTTCATTTGTATAACCAAATCAATAAGATTCAAAGTTTTTGAAAAATCTAGTTATTCATTATTGAAAAGAAATTAGGGATTCTTGAAATTTTTGAAAGATCCAATTCACCCCCCCTCTTGGATCTAGCCCTTTTGTTTAATATTAGCCTTTTTGGAAAGTCTTGGGCTTCTTGAATTGCATCTTGCTCTTATTCTTTCTTGGCTGAATCTGTAACACCATGTTGTATAATGTATGATCGAGTTTGTGGTAATTAAAAAGTGGAACGAAATATGTAATCTAGGTTATTAAAAGAAATAAATGAATGGTTAGCATGTGGGATGTGGTGTGGTGATAGTTGTGCATTGTGTGTTTGAATTTCTGGTTTGAATTTAGGAAACTTGAGAATATTTACTTGAGCTAATGTGGGTGTGTTGTGAGTGCTCCTGGGAGGCCATATATAAAAGGAGAGGGGGGAAGGGAATTCTTTCATTTTTCCCATTTTTTTTCTCTTTGCTTTCTCTTTCTTCATTTCTCTCTCAATCTCTCTCTAAAGAATCTGAGGTTGTTAAGGGTGTTAAAGGGTTCTAAGCCCAACTTAGTGATTGTGGTGAGAGAAGGAACAAATCTGTGGAAGGTTTTGGCTCAAGATACAAGTTTCTCAAAGAACTTAAATTCAAATTCGGAGACTTTTAGAGGTAAGGGAAGTTTACTTTGATTTTAAGTTGGTTGATTGGTTGTTGCTAAGTGTGATTCTTGTATTTATTTGTATTGAAAACTGGTTGAATTGGTTTTATATGGAATTGAATGTCAAAATGAGTTTATGGTTGATTCAGGGTGATTTGCTAATGCGTGTGGTGTTGTGTGCCAATCTCTGATGATTATATTGATTTGGATATACTATAAACTTGTTGAACTTTGTTTGAGCTAGATTAGGGTAAGAGTGAGAGAAAAGATGATATTTTGGGGTTTTGTTCGATAGGAGTTGCTGAGCAACTTAGGGCGTCATTGAGCAAGAATGCCTTGGAGCTGGAGAAAAGTTGTCAGGTTGAAAGTTTGCTGAGCAACCACCATTGTCGCTGAGCGAGTGTTCTTAAGGTGGGATGAGTGAGTGAAGAAAAGAGGAGAATCGTTGAGCGAAAATCACTTCGTTGAGCGAGTGATCGTATGGATTTTGGAAAACTTCTAGAAAGTGGTTCGCTAAGTAAGTAGAATTCTCACTGAGCAAGGGGTGAGAGTACAGAGTGTTTGCTAGGCGAGACCTGTCTTTGCTGAGCGAACAAGAGCCCTGGAGGTTTATGGCTCTCTATTGTAAGTGTCTCGCTACGTAAAACATCTATTCGCTGAGCGAGAATTGTGCCTAAGACCTAGCTGCTCTCTGGAGTGGCTATTCGCTGAGCAACACTTAGGTTCATTGAGCGAGAGTTATGATAGAGACTTGGTTGCTCTTTGGAGTGGCTATTCGCTAAACAACATTTATGTTTGTTGAGTGAAGGTGAGCAGGAGAGCTGGACTCGCTGAGTGACCCCTATTGTCGCTGAGTGGGAATTCTGGTGACAGAGAAGGGGTCGTCTCTAGAGTTGGGTTCATTGAGCAAGACTAATACTCGCTGAGTGAGGACTTTCTATAGAGAAAGTGTGCTCTCTGTATGAAAGGTACTCGCTAAGCGAGCATATGGGTCGCTGAGCGACCATGTTTTACTATTGTATGGTAAGAGAAATTGGTAGTTAAGTGGAAGGTTGCTCAAGTAAAACCTCCACTGGTTGTGTTGTATTGTGATGGTGAGATATCTCATAGAGGGTATTGGTTGCTTAGATAGGACCTCACTTAAGACGTGTGAGATATTTCATGAGGAATATATTGCCTGGATGGAGCCTTATCTGTTGACCATGCAAGAGGCTAGATTTGGGCCTACATGGAGTTGGAAAATGTTGGTTGGACCACAAGTGGTGTTGAGTAGGCCATGTGGTATTGTGTGTTGATGTATATATATATATATATATATATATATTGATGAATGATTATGGTTGTGTTGTTGTTGTGGTTCATGCATACATGTATATGTTGTTGGTTGAGTTTGTGTGGGCCTCATGTCATGTGGGGGTAGGCATGGAAGTTCGATGGTTGATAGGAGCCGTGGCTTAGACGGGCCTCCAACCTAGTGCATGGATAAGAGGTGGGGTTAAAAAGATGGGCCTAGAGGATGAGTGGATGGGTAATCCCGCAGGGGCCCAAGGCAATGCAGGCCTTGTGTTGTTGCATACCACTACTTATATTCACTTATCCTGACAAACCACTAAGCTTATCCATAGATAAGAGTTTTGGCAATATCTAAATGGTGCTTAGAAGGCCATGGTAGGGGGTAAGACTTGGCTGATCGCCTAGAATGTAGTAAATCTCTCGAGAGTCATGTCATTCATTCATTGACATGTAAGGATTTAAAGCATGGTGTGTTAAGTTGTAATGTATGAGAGCCCATTTTTGAATAAATTGGATTTCCTATGATATGTTAATGATTTGATTTAATTGGATTGCTTATTATATGTTGGTTTTTATTCTGTAAGCTTACCCTTGCCTTGCTTTTCTATTTTGTGTTGTCATGGTTGCAGTTGTTACTAGTGTGATTATGTGTTTGCTATGATTGTGATGATCATGTCATTTTGACGTGGGAGCAAAGGGAAAGGCGTAAGCAGATCCGGCTTTCTATAGTTGATGGTGGAAGATTTAGTGAGAGTTGAAGGCCCTTTTTGGGTGGATCTTTTGGAGAAGATCCTTTAATGTTTTTAGCTAGTTGTTGTAAAGTTAACCAGCTGTAGGGAGTTTTGGTTTTGTATCTCTCCCTTGGTGATGTATATAAATTAACTTGTACATTTTATCACACTATATAATGTATGTTTATTTCATAGTATGTATGGTGATGGTAATGATATTTAATACTAAAGTTTGAATATCTTAGTAATGCGTAGCTTGTAAGGAGAATTGTAGTGACAAAGGATCGTTATAGAATCATCATAACAACCTTCCCCTTACCTTTATAATGCTTTGCTTAGCTGTTCTCAACATGCTAAGCAATTCTAGAAGAGCTTTGACAAATTCATTCATGTTATAATTCATGACGAATTGATAAAAGGAGTTTGGCAACGATTGCAAGACAAGGTCAGTAGCCATTTCTTGGCCCAGTGAAACCCCAAGCTTTTCAAGGTTCTCCATATACCCAATCATTTTGAGTACATGAGGTCCAACAGAGTTTCCTTCTTCTAGTCTGCATTGGTAAAGAGCTTTTGATGCTTCATATATTTCATGTCTAGCCTACCCTTGATAAAGGCTTTTCAAATGTACGATCATATCATATGCCTCTATGTTCTTATGATGCTTTTGAAGCTTTGAGTTCATGGTTGCAAGCATGAAGCATCCTACATTAAGAGAATCATCTTTATGCTTCTTATGAGCTTGCTTTTTAGCTTTAGGGGCGGTGGTAGGGAGTGCTTCAGGAATGGGTTGTTCTAGGACATACAATTTTTTTTCTTGTCTAAGGATAATCCTTAGATTTCTGTACCAGTCTAAAAAGTTTGTTCCAGACAACTTTTCCTTCTTAAGGAAGAATCACAATGACATGTTATTAGTATTGCTTGTAGCCACAATAATCTATTAGCAAAACAAAATATATAAGTATTCATGTTGTAATAATTTTAATAAGGTCTTTAATTAAAATATGCCTCCCACTATACTTGTTCAAATCAATGACCCTCAACATTGATAGATTTCTTTTAATGGGCCATGATCCATATTTCACCTAATCATAAGTCAACTTTGGTTGAACACTTATGAGCAGGCTATTTAGGTAGAAAACACTTTTCAATTGTACCACTTACAACTCTTGGATAGTTGGGTGAATAAGTCTTATTCTATTTCATCTTATGAATTAAAGCCCAACCTAATGCCTCTAGGTTTTTCAAACTTATTGAATTTAATCTAGTTAACTCAAAACCCAATGACTTGGCATTTTAGATATTACAATTATCCCATCGTACCTCACTAGTATAGATAAAGGCACTCCGCTTTGGCAGACCCATACTTTATCGATATTAGCCTTGACAAGTGTCATACATCGGAAGACATTATGTTCATGACTTAATATTTATCTTGAATTTTTTTTTTAATTTTAAACGTCTTTAAAAAATCTAGTCGTTAAACAATTTAACCAACTAAGGAGCATGCATCTCATACACAAATGTGAAATAGCTATGGCCTCCTATAATACATTCCCAAAGAAAATATTATATAATCTCACTAAAATAAAGAAACCTCATTTTACATATGAGGGGAGTGAGGTGAGAAGAGAAATACATCAGAATTTTGGGAGAAAAGGCATGACATGTAGGTTGTATTTTTAACCAAAAGAAAAAAAACTAAGGCCATAACCATTCACCATGCAATTATATCACCAAATATAAAATCTATAGGCTTTAATCGCATTGACATAATGTATTTTACGAAATAAAATCCCACTCAAAGAAAGCATGGGGCAGTGCCCCGTCCAAAAAAAATCTTTAATTTTCGCACATGAATCTCATAAGCAACACCATCAGTTTCTAGGGTAAAATGTACAACGCTATTCGTAGTCAACCTTAGATGGCTAGGGTTCAACATTTAAAACCCAAATGACGTGCACTCATGATGGCCATGGTTTAACTCTTAAACCTTCTTGATCCCCAAAACATGAACTTTGCACATTGTACACATTCAAACGTATACAAAATCACATATCCAATAACATTAATTAAAAAAAATCAACATATCACATATCTAAATGAAAATGACATAAAATCGTATATTCATGTTATCAAATAACAAATTCTAAATAAGCAGAGTATCATATATTCATGCTAACGAATATAAAGCAATATAATGTCACATATTCATCTTGGCATTTAACAAATATTGAAAAAGTGCATAATATCACATATTCAAATTTTAGTGCATATAGCCTAAGACGTGCCTTTCATTAACCAAGCTCTGATACCAATTGATGGATCAAGACATGAGACAACGCAGCAGAACTAATAATGTTTGTCCCTTTATTGTTCATATGAATGGCATGAATCAAGCTAATAAAATATAGAATAAAGAGTTACCTTTATTCACTAAATAAAGCAAGCAAGCAACTTCTCTACTGGTGTGCACACAGACAAGCATACGTCTCCACGCACACATTAGGGTTCCTTTTCGTTTGTTGTGCTGGCTGTAATCAGAAGGAGGTGACGGCTAACCCTAATTTTTGTCATAGTATAGCATGCAGCCACATCTCCTACAATGTTTATTAATAGGAGGTAATTAAGTTTAAAGGATGTCATTCATAATGGGCTTAATTCTAACGAATTGCCCATTAAAATAGTTCTGGTTAAACCATATTTTATTACTAGTGGGCTTATCTTGCAACCCTATATGTTCTCTTAATAATAGGCCTCAGTATTAAATATCTAGTGCATGTACCAACATATTAGCCCCCAATCCTTTTTATTTTAAGTTAATCCTACATATAATACTTTATATACTTGTCATCTATTTTTATTAAATTGCTGTTTACTGTACAATGTTGCTTTATATTTTATTATGTAGATTTATGATTTTCATTTTTATTTATTTAATTTAATTACTATTTATACTTAAATTTATATTATTCCTTATTATTTCATTCTGTTATTATTTTAGTGTTATGTCATGGTATTTTTAATTTTATTATATAGAATTATGATGCTAATTATTGTTAATCTTAACCTCAAATCTTTGATTGTTATAAATTAAGTAATGACCACATGTTAAGAGAATTCTTACAGTATGCTTTATGGTTGTAGTGTAATATGATCTTCCACATCAGAAAAGAGTTACCCTTAATATTTGGTTTAATTTGTAAGATAATTACACAATACCAACTATATTTATGGTTAAAAAGTTTTTCTTTTAAAAATAATTTAAATTGATAAATTAGAAAAGGAGAATAATACATCAACTAATTTAAATACTATACTTGAATTGTGCATGTATGTCTGATTTCTAGAATCATGTGCATAGAATTCTATTACTGAAAGTTGTTATGCTTATTAATCCTTGTGACTGTTATGAATGCTGAATGTATGAATGTGAATTCGAAACTCTGCTAGATTGTTTAGAGAGTGTGTCATGAAATTTAGAGAACAAATTGTAAGGAAACCCTTATTGAGATAGGATTATGCTGTGGAGCATGGATGCTGGTGTATGGGAAGTTACAGTTTGGTACATTGCGGGGTGAAAGGCAGGAACCATTGTTAGGAACTTGAGGATAAAGGTACCGAGTTGTGAACGTCCCGATGGCCAGGATAGTGCCCTTGAGCTGGAATAAATCACGTAAACTGACTTGGTAACCTTGACACCTACTCAATATCACCGGAGTGGATACCCTTGATGGGCATGAGGCCCTTTCTTCGAAGGTGATGATTAAGACATGAATGTTTGCACCTTGTGAGGGGTTATATGAACTCCTAATCACTTCCCAACAATTCCTAATGACTAAGGTGAATCATCAGAGATAGGTATGGATCCATATGTCAGTGAAAGTCTATGATTAGGTTATAATAACATAAGTTATGTGACACCCATTCACATTGAACATAACCCATACTTATTTAAAAATATGAGTAAAATTTTTCTCCACTTTTAATAATAGAAAATTTGTAAATTTTAACAGAATTTGAAAACGATAGTAAAAAAAAAATTGTATGTATTCATCATAAAACTGTACATCATGATTTCATAATTAGAAAAATTATTGAACTACAAGGAGATTCAAATATACATAAAAATAGTTACTACTTATTCCAGTACATTAAAAAGATCCTAGTTAGAGCAGTGTTCGTCTACCCTATCCCATAAAATAACAAACTATTAGACTAGCCTTATAAGTTTTCATCAACAGCCGAGTCTTCATTAACCGCGATCAATCATGCATAAAATGAAAAATAATGGAGTGAGGTGATTTGTTCTAATATCACTTTCACATGTATGGTAGGAATTCTATCACAAAATATAGATAAAACACAGTTGACGATAAAAAGGGAACCTAAAGTTTATTCTATGTTATACAATCCTTGACTTGATATGGATCCATACTTTCCGTTAGTGGGCAATAGTTCTTAACAAAACTGAGGAAGTGACTGGGAGTACATATACCTCTCTCAACATCATCACATGGTATAACCCTCATCATCATTGAGGAACAAAATAACAATTTAGGATATCCATTTATAGAGGTATACTCTCACCAATCCTGGTGATGTTGAGTAGTGTTCAGGGTTATCAAGTTGGTTAAGTGATTGTCCCAACTCAAGAGCGCTACCTTGGCCATTAGGACGCTCACCACTCGATACCATACCCTCTAGACCTAACCATGGGTCCTGCCTTTCATCCCGCAGTGTATCAAACCGTAGCTTCCCTAGCAGGGTGCCATGCCACTGCATGCCACTTGCTTTACATTACTCACTAATTTATCACTTCCTACTTCTTAAACAGAGGTTTCCTAGGCCTCAATTAATTTGAGCACCAGTATAATCAACATTTCTGTCTTATATTGTAGAAATTACACAATATCATAATCACATAAAATTTTAGCATAATAATGACATAGTAATTATAATTTAAGTACTAAAATTTTGGTAGAATAACAACTAAATAAATACATTTTAATTTCTAAATTTGAGCAGAGTAACAGCATAGCAAGTATAATTTAATAATTTAAATTTGAGCATAGTAACAACTTAACAAGTATAATTTAATAATTTAAATTTGAGTAGAGTAACAACTTAGCAAGTATAATTTAATAATTTAAATTTAAGCAGAGTAACAACTTAACAATTATAATTTAATAATCTAAATTTAACTAGAGTAACAGCTTAGCAAAAATTAAAGTTTAACATGAAATAATATAACAATAATAATAATAATAATAAAACTTAAGCCTAAACCGGTTTAGGAGAAAACCCTTCCTACCAACATGCAAAGTGACAATAATTTAGAATCAACCCCATTCCCCCCATTACCTCTAAGGTGGTTGATGAAGAGGATGGAATTGTTGAGGCAAAGCTCCTAGGAAGAGAACTTTACTAGTTGTTCGAAAACTAGTAAAGGTTTAGCATAAAAGCAAAGTAAAAGAAAATTTCTTCTAGAGAGAGAGGCTCTCTAAGAATTTGGTGGCTTGAGAGAGGGAGAGGTGTGTGAAAAATAACCAAGGATAGGAGGTATTTATAGAGGAAGAGAAGGTTTAGGTGTCCACTTTGATGACATAAGCCATTATGTCATAAATCTTATTTTGGATTTATTTTTAATTAATTTAGGGACACATATCAAAAATAGGATGATGAATCTGCTATTCCTAGGTTGTGGACATGCTCCCTTAGCTTTCCAGGTTCTAGATGTTAATTTTATCTGTGGGTAAATTAACCGATACTGATAAAATCGCCTAAACTTAAAAAAATTGACTTTTAATATCAAAAAAATTCAATTAAATGTAAAACTGGACAAATAAATTATATCTCATCAAAAATAAATTTCTAATAATTAATTTTAATTTTTATTAATTTATTTCAAATTTTATCTATTTATTTTGTATTCTTAAGCTAAAAAATTCAAACTAAATCCATTTTAATTCAATAAATACCAAAATTTTTACGAAAATTATAAAATTAAATATTTCACCTATAAATAAACTGAAATTACCATTTTCATCTTTTTTGGATGTCAAACCAATATTGGCTGGCTTATAGGACACCTAGGGGCATTTTGATCATTTTACACAAGAACTCCAGAAAATTCTCAGAAAATTTTCAAAATTATATTTTAATATATATGACATGATTCCAAGCTCAAATTGACATTTTAATGTTAATTGAATCTTTTTCTCATGTCAACCCTTAATGTTAAAAAGTAGGGACAAAATTGTCATTTTCTAATTTTTCTGAGCTCCGGCTCAAAAAAATTATTAAAAATCACGACTTGACAGCTCTTGAAATTATGAGCATAATGGTAGCGATCGTAATTTTGAAATTCCCTACCGATTTTTCAAAATTAAATAGTCAAATATTAGAATAATGGTTGAAAAGTTGAAATAAGAGTGTTACATGTTTCACTATTTCTCTTTCAAAATAAAATTTTTATAATTAAAATATACCTAGTATAAAATTTTCAAAATACTTTGAAGTCAAAAAGTCTTTGGTCTACCTCGCAATCAACTAGGGGTATTTTGGTCATTTCACAAAAATTGACTTAAAAAATTTCTAAAAAATTTCCAAAGTTATTATTAATTATTCTAAGCACATAAATGACTTAAAAATAAATCTTAGACACTTCTAACTATTTTTATCTATTTTATCAAATTTTTAGTCCTTTTGGGGGGCAAAATAATTATTTTACCATTTTTTGAACTTCGTTTCCCAAAAAATATTAAAAATTTAAACTAAATACTTCTCACTAATACAAACGTAATTGTAGGGATCAAATTTTTAAGATTCCCATCTGGTTCTCCAAAATAAAATATAGACTGATTAGGAAAATAATTTGATAGGCAAAAATAGGGATGTTACATTACTCTTCTCCTTTTAGGAATTTCGTCCTCGAAATTCGCTAATTGTGTAAAGAGTTGGAGATACAACTTGGGCAGAAGAAAACAAAGTTGTGGAATACAAATATTCTTTTGATTCTTTATTTTTGTCAAATCTCAGTTGAATCCAAGGCCGTCTCCAAATACTTTCTTTGTCTATTGTAGCTTCGTGATAAACAAAATATATTATCTTAAACATATGGAGGATAATTCATAAGTTATCTCAATCCATAAGTTTATCAATCATTATCGCCTTGTATTTCAGTGCTCAATGTAGTTTTGAGCTGGCCAAACTCATAATTACATTAAAGTCACCAATAATAGACAAGGCATAATCAAGGAATTCTGTTCAATCGTCAGAAATCCGATATGACAGAAAATATAATAGATTATAACCTTGTTTCTAAGGAAAGAATTGTGATTGTTCGAATGATGTGCCAAAACATAAGAATTTACTAAGAATTGAGGTTCAAAAGTCAAGGTATGATAAAGTGAGTTAATGCCTAAGACAAGTAATGCACCTTGAGTCAAGATAAAGTGGTTGGAAAAGCATTATGAAATTTTAGAGAAATACTAATGGCTGAAGAATCAACCATAGAATGAAGAATGATCAAGACAATTTTAATAAAGAAAGAATCAATTATGAAGGTTAAGGAAGGAGTACATATTCAGAAGCCTTAAAATTGAATGATAATATTTAGGAATGACTAGACTGATAAGATCTCAACGAAATTATCAGTATGATCAACAACTGAACATTGATATATCTTCGAGTTTTATTAAGGAATACAAATCGTATAAAAGTTTTATAAGTCTGGAATCATTAAAGAAAATGACCAGGTTACATAATCAAGGACAAGTGATTTCAAATAATCCTTGTCTTTATCAATGAATTATACAAGATGGTTTTTAAAATAAGAGAACAACCATAAAAGGTAATTAAATCAATTGGAAACGAATTTACCAGTTGAGAAGTAAATAGATAGAAAATAATAAATAGGATGCTGTCATTCCAAGGAACGAGGTCTTTTACAACATAAAAAAAATAAACATTAATGTTTTGGTAAAGATAACAAGGCTTTATGAACATCCCAACTACAAAATAAAAGAACAATTTCATCCTAAAGAAAAACTACCTACAAGTTACTAGTTACTTCCTAATTCATTTGAATGGAATCTTTGATCGAAAGGGTCTCCCATCTTAAGGATCATTATCAGCTTTGTCATTTTGGAATAGTCCATTTCCTTGAATGAAGTCGTTAGATTGAATGGTTTTAGTTCCGCTCAAGGAAAAAACTCTTCCTGTTGTCTTGGGCCTTCCAACTTGAGTTTTTCCATTGCTATTTCCATTTTTGTTGCCATACTCCTTCTTTGGCTCCTTGCAATTATTCCTATAGTGGCTAGGCTTTCCACAATTATAGCATATTACAATTTTGACAGTGCAGTTCCTTGCCATATGAGGTCCTCCACATTAGAAACATTGAATTGGGTTATTCTTGCGAAAAGCTGCAAGTCCTTGGTATTCTGCAAGCTTATTGACTCGTCCTTGGTTCATATTTTCAAGAACAATAGTCATTCTTTCGAGTATTTGCTGAGTAGTATCTTGTCGTGGTCTTCTAGCCATTGTTTGAAAAAGAGAACACTGTCTAGTTCAATGCCTTGAATAAAACCATAGGTTAGGTGAGTAAAAGTAATATGTGAAATAGTACATCAGATAGATTCCCAAGAAAGAGAGGTGGGTCACAATGGACACTCTTAAGTTCCAAGTCTTTCCTAGCCAGAACCTGTCTAGACATGCACTAATCACTTCTACCAAACTCACAATTAACACTAGGTTTACTCTTAGCAAAGTCTTCGACTGAGTGCGCAGCCCACTGTTCGTAGTCTTCTATTTCAAAATTATATTTTAATATATATGACATGATTCCAAGCTCAAATTAATATTTTAATGTCAATTAAATCTTTTTCTCATGTCAGCCCTTAATGTTGAGAAGTAGGGACAAAATCGTCATTTTCTAATTTTTTTGAGCTCCGGCTCAGAAAAATTATTAAAAATCACGACTTGATAGCTCTTGAAATTATGAGCGTAATGGTAGGGATCATAATTTTGAAATTCCCTACCAATTTTTCAAAATTAAATAATCAAATATTAGAATAATGGTTGAAAAGTTGAAATAAAAGTGTTACATTTTTCACTATTTCTCTTTTAAAATAAAATTTTTATAATTAAAATATACCTAGTATAAAATTTTCAAAATACTTTGAAGTCAAAAAGTCTCTAGTCTACCTCGCAATCAACTAGGGGTATTTTGGTCATTTCATAAAAATTGTCTTAATAAATTTCTGAAAAATTTCTAAAATTATTATTAATTATTCTAAGCACATAAATGACTTAAAAATAAATCTTAGACACTTCTAACTATTTTTTTATCTATTTTATCAATTTTCAGTCCTTTTGGGGGCAAAATAATCATTTTACCATTTTTCGAACTCCGTTTCCCAAAAATTATTAAAAATTTAAACTAAATACTACTCACTAATATGAATGTAACCGCAGGGATCAAATTTTAAGATTCCCATCTGGTTCTCCAAAATAAAATATAGATTGATTAGGAAAATAATTTGATAGGCATAAATAGGGATGTTACAGGTTATATGTCTGATTGTTTGATAATTGTGTGGTTATGTTTTAAAACCTATTAGGAAAATGATTGAGGCTTTACAAAATCTCACTCCTTTTCTATGTTTCTTTTCTATATATGTTCATGGTTTGTGTAGATGGAGCCATTCCACAGGATTCAGAGGACCTGCTTAAGGACCGTTGAAGGTATAACTGATGTTCAATGTGACACTCGTTCACACTGAACACAAACCATGCTTATTTAATTACTTATTTAGTTATTTCATATCAAGTTAACCAAAAATACAAGAAATTTTTTCGAGTTTCATTTTTTATGTACAATAATCTTACAAAACTTTTTAAAGTAGATAACTTGTATGTAAAACAATATTTGGAAATGGGAATAAAAGATAAGAAAATAAGTCATATCATATAATCATAAGTTAGAACCGAGTGTATGGGTTTCTGAGATGCATATGAAGTTGAATACATTAGGAAATGAAATACAACTAAAATTGGGAAAATACAGGGAAATCAAAAAGTACATTAAGAGACACCAGCCATCCCCAACTACTACATCAAAAACATATCCTAAATCAGATCAGTGTCTGTGAATCTACTCCTAGTACCTGTACACAGAAAGAACCCAACCCCTACTGTCACTCCTCGTCAGTCCAAGTCACCTTAGAGTCATCTAAATTTGAATAGTGAGCCTGTCCATTAGGTAACCCTTGAGAAGACCCAATGCTGGTTGGAGTTGATGAAGGCGATGAGTGCCAGTCATTCGCCCTACCTGATATTCCACCATCGGGGAATTTACAGATGACTCAGCCAAAATGACCTCCATGGGAGATCCCATGGGGTCCTCGAGCATGGGTTGTGTGTTCGAAGGTAGATCTATAGGCGACTACTTAATGGGCATGGCCATAAATGGTATAGCGGGGGTCCTTTAGTGGCTTCAAATGCACGACAGAAGCATACTCAAAGTGCAGTAAAGGCGAAGATGAGACAGAGATGGGGAATATCCAAGACATAGGAGGCACATACTCTCTCAGGATAGGGGACAGGAAGGTGATCATGACAAATGTAATGACCTGTGGCATTAGCAGTAGAGTTGCTATAATGAAGAGATACGGTTTGCTCAAAACTTGACATTTAGACAATTTCCTTTCTTTTTAAATTCATTATTATGAAAACTCTTAATTAATTTAGTTATAAAATACAAGTTTTTCTTTTTAGTAAAGTAAATACCGTTAACACCTCAAAAGCAATCATAACTTGAAAATATCTCATAACATAAGACCACATTGCCTGGAGTCAGCAAAACATATAAAAACCACATTCATCCAAAAAGTATAAGTCATGGGCCATTATAGATAAGCCTTAAAGATACAACCAAAATGGGGAGAGGTGTATAAGAGCTCAGACCCTAAGAACTGGTTGTCTACACTACACCTAACACTAGTCCCCTAAGGGTAGTAAGGAGAGGTAGATGGCATATCCTCATCGTCTTTGTCCTTGTAGTGACCTTACCCGAAACCAAGTCCACATCCTTGAGTCCCCACACGAAACATCTTATGGTACGCCCTAGAGTTCCCTCAGGGAAGAAAATGTGTAGCAAAAAGTCTATCGAATCTAACTTTGGATGGTAGGGAGGAGCTCGATACTAAACATCTCATAAGGTCCGGACGCGTCCATTTGCACCTGCAAGATTAATAATCGCGATCATCACAGTCAGATACACACAAAACACACAAGCAAGGATAAGCTACCAAAAAGAAAACATAGATGTACAACAGAAATGTATGTAGAGAAAATAATCAAAATTAAATATCATAGCAATAGCATGGTCAACAATTCATACTTAATCATCACAAATCAAGTAGAGAAAATCAAATAGATAGGCACAATGGAGCATCTCTGGTATGTAATGTCATGAAATGTAACAACTGCTCCATGGAGACTACCATATTAAGTGACCAGGCTAGACGAATCCCTTAATTATAGTAGAATAAACAACACCCATCTAGTGGTACATGCCATGACCATCTGGGGGGTATCAGAATTGATCTATGGAAGTGATGTAGTGGTCACGCTAGGATAGATATACGTGGGTAGTGGCTTTACCACAGCAAAGGATTTGCGAGTATCCTAGTCTACATATGGGATTTGCCTGTCTGCCTATCCCCAAGGAAGCCCATCCTCTACTAACCCTATTTGCCCTAGGTATGAGGCCCAACCAAGCGACCATCAACTTATGTGCATGCTCACCAATATAGCATAAGCTGCTACAACACAACCAAAGCTGTAGACTCATGCACGTATGCATGACATAATCATTCACCAACACATAAACAATAATGGAACCATATATTATAAACAAAATATTATAGACGTGATTTAGTCATTAATGTTATCACCATTGTTCCCATTATCTATTAACCACACTTATTCTTGAGAATAACACCATCATGTGCCAACACGTTAGGCCCTATCCATCGTTAGCCCATTATCATGTATCACAACATGGAGTCCCAACCATCGTTGGCTCTGCAACAACAAGATTCTATCCAGAGCAATCTCTAGTTAAGGATAAGTAGAGATTCTACACAGAGTAACCTCACAATACAAAGTCCTCATATAGAGCAACTTCGCCAATAACAAGTTGAAACTCTACTTACAGTGATTTAAACCCAATCATAAAAGTTATTCAAAGAAAATATAAGTCAATTAACTTTAATTATATTATTTAAATAAGCCATCAAGATGATTAAAACAAGATTTTGAAATATTGAATATGCCTAGAGAGTATCAAAAAGTTAAATAAAATCAACTTTATTTAAAAGATTAGGTTTTCATAAAACTCGACTTTATAAGTTATAGAGTTATTCTTTTATAATAAAATCATTTAAAATACTTTTCAAAAATTTAAATAAAATAGAAAAAATAAATTTCCTTGAAAATCATATTTAATTGTTATTTAAAAAGATCCTTAATTGAAATTTAAGTGTAAATATATCGCATTCTATAAAACTAGTAAAAAGGTTATAAACTTCTGTCAAAACAAATTCTAGTGGCAGCTAGTTTCTGGCCTCGGTTTTGAAATTCTTTGTGAACAAGTAAATGATTTTTGTTTGATATGATCCCTATATGGTTGAAAAGGAAATTTTGTCTATTTCTAAAACATTAAATATCATCTTGAGCAAAAATCTACAAACAAAAAATACAAAAATAATAAGGTAGTAAGGTTAGGATGATTTGCCACAGCACTAGCAAACATGTTTTGCTATTTTTCATATCCAAACAAAATTTTACAAAGTCCAAACCATTTATTTTCTGAAAGTATTAAAAACAAAGTTTACACAATTTTATATGATTTTTGAAAGTTCACATTTCTTAAAACCACTTTTAGTCAGGAAACAAGAACAACCTTTAGTTTCTAAAAATTATTAAAAATAGAAAACCATACCACATATAGGCAAACCATATATACTTGAAAAGATTTTTGTCCCTACTTTTTGGTCATTCCAAAAGTTTCAAATTTACATAACTGATCTTCCAAAATTGCATTTTACCACACGTTACTAGACTAGCATTTTTAGAACTTAGGCACAATATTCAAAGAGCTCAACTTTTTTGTTTCTTAACCTTTTAATGTATTTCTTAAGTCTATTTTCGATCAAAATTTTCTAGTTTAAAACAAAATAAAAATCACTCAAAAATATTAATCACAACTCTAGATATAGCAAAAAAAAGTGAACCATGCTCAAGCAAAAAAAACAAAAACAGCATTAGGAACACTTTACATACATCCACGAAAATGGCTTCTTTCATCAAGTTTACAACTTTTAAAAATACCAAAAATATTTATAAGGTAACAAAAACATCAAATATAGAATAACCACAATCCAAACACAAAGAAAAATGTTAGCTTTCTTACTCTCTAACAAGATCCTTCAAACTTTGGAAGAGTGTTTTGCAAAAGGGGGAGTATCTCCTTCAATCTTTGGCAAGATGAACCATCAAAAACACCATGAATGGTCAATATATGACTTGAACACAAGAAAGAAACAAGATTTAGAACTATAGGAGTCAAGAGAAAGGTTTAAACCACTTAGGTCTTGATAAAGATGAAGATAGAAGAGGATGGAACTCACCTAGACAACCTCTTGGACACTTGGATCTATCAACTCACACTCTAACATTTAAGAAATTTTAGAACAAGAGAGGAGAACTCTCTCTTTAGCTCACGGCTTTTGGAGAGAAATAAGGAGGAGAACTTTGCTTTGTGTGACTTATAAGACCACTTAGTGAAAGGGAAGGATGGTAATGGACAAATTTGTAGGATATTATTGTTAAATGAAAATCAATTCCAACAAGTAGTGTTGGATGGTTACCAAGGGGAAAACCATGGGTGGTTTGTGGTTTTCAAAAACTCTCAAGTACACTTAGGCAAATTTGATAGGATATTGTGTAGGAATTTGGGAAAAGGTATCTAGTTAGGATGTAACTAGTTGGTTAGCTTAAGAAAAATAAATGGTTAGCTTATTTAGGTTGGGCTTGGACATCTAGGCCTTAGGTCTAGGCAGTAGAAAATTTAAATTTCTCACACTAACAGAGAAAACGCGATTAGATTTAAGGTTTCTAGCACTTGAGTCAATTAAAACAATATTAATTGACATTAGAATCTAAATGAGTTTATGAGTCTTTAGAATTTCTTTGGATAAGGTTGAATAGTCTCCGTCTAAGTCAGGCAGTCAAATTTACTTTATTTGGCAAGATTCTAGACAGGTTTTCTAACAGACAAACTCATAAGGAATAGAATCCACTTAACTATAAGGAAAACTAACAAATTTTATAGAATTCAATCATAATTAAATTAATTTAATTATAACTAAATTCCATAGCCTTGCACTATTCATCAAATCTTTGCAGATACTTTTGGTAGTAGTGCAGATCAAATTTTCATAGAATTCTTTTGCAAAAATTTACACAAAAGACAATTTTAAGTTTTAATTAATTCTTTTCATGAGAAATTAAATTAAAATTTTCTTTTGAAATTATTTAAACACTTATTCACAGATTAAGAAGAAACAAGTATTACAACGAAGCGTCGAAGTGTCAAATAATTAGTCACCTCATCATAGAACCATATCCCCGCATTATGGTAATCAACGTGCCTGTTGAGCAGGATGGGGAACGCCACTATCTTCAAGTTCCAATCATGAATAGTCATGCGTCAAGGGAATAAATAGAGGAGTAAGGTGATTTTGTTCTTAAAATCACTTCACATAGGTGGTAGGGTATCCTACCATCATACATACATAGATAAAACACAGTTGATAATAGAGAAAAAGAGGAACCTAGAGTTTGTCTAAGTTATAGTAACTACCCTTGACACTGTATGGATCCGTACTTCTTATCATTAAGTAGTGGTTCTCAACAAAATCGAAAAGTGACTAGGAGTATATATACCTCTCTCAATATCATCAACATGGTACAAATCTGATTATTTTCGAGGAATAGAGCAACGACTCAGGACATTCATCGTCGACAAGAGGTATACTCTCTCACCAATCCTTGAATGCTGAGTAGTTGTTGAGGTTGTTAAGCTCGGTCAGGTGAATATCTTGACTCAAGAGTACTACCTCAATCATTAGGAGCTTCACCATTCGACACCTTACTCCTAAGACCTCTGCAAGTGGGTCCTTACCTCTCATTCCTCAGTGTACCAACTATAGCTTTTCATGTAGGGTACCATGCCACTGCATTTCCTTCGCATCACATTGACTCTATTTTCTATTCACTGTCTTAACAATTATAATTCAGATAGAGGTTTTCCAGGTCTCAGTATACCTGAGCTCAAGTATAGTCTTTCCTTGATATCTCTGCCTCTTAATGCAGAGATCGAGTCTTATTATAGTACAATATATGAGGATTCATAAAAGCTAAGTATACATTTAAGTAATCAAGACAATAAAAGGGAATTTAGTAATCTATTCATCAAATCTTCTAAATCACTTCTGATTTTAAGAATTAAACTTAAGGAAATCCTAAATTAGCTATTAATAATTTTGATTTGATTATTTAAATCTTTAAATTAAATAGAGGCTTAGGTACTTAAGAATGAGTTCAACTAGTTAATTAAGATTTAGTGTGTAATTAATCTTATATCCTAGGGATTGAATTACCTAAGGTTCCAATTGCTATCATGAATTCATTTTATCAATTTAAATTTTGGTAGATAGTCATGATTCATACTAAAATTTATTAGACCAAGTTATTTGCATTTTTGCACCAAGAAATAAGCTTTTAGAAAAAATATTTTATGAGGACTCTTTATAATTGGACAAAAACAAAATTTTCATATTTCTTAAGGAAAAATATGTTTCACTTTCATTACAAAGGTTCATCCTTAAGTTCTAGGTATTAAAGAAAATGAGATTTTACAAACTAGAAAAAGTGTCATTTCATTTAGCTTAAAAACTAACTCTAGAGATATTAGTTTCGTGATCTGGTTTTGAATTTCAATTTGGATGAGTAAATGATTTTTGTTTGACATGATCCATATACTGTTAGAATGATATTTCTTTCTTTTTTCTAAATCATTAAGATCATATCAAGAAAAAATCTAAAAAAATAGATACAAAAATAACAAAAGAGAGAGGTCAAGAGACCTTATTGGAGAACTAATAGCATTCTTTTGCCATTTTCTATACAACTTTATTTTTTTTCAACCAAGAAAACTATTTTCAGAAAGTACGTTGAAAATCCTTTCCAACAAATTCAAGAACTCGAAAAATCACGATCTATTCAATTTATGATGATTTTTCAAAATTTATAATTGTAAAAAGACATTTCCAGTCAGAAAAGCGCGTATCTCTCGGATTCTAAAATTTGTTAAAAATAGTAAATGAAGATGAATATAGGAAAACTATATATCCGTGGAAATCATAGTGAATCTAATTTCTAGTCACTTAAGGAGTATAGGTTAACACATAACAGAAAGTTCAAAAATTGTTTTTTTGTGCACACTGTCCATTACCATTTTCAGAAAAGTAATTCCAACTTTTAAAAAAGTGTAAATTCATGGTTTCTAAACTTTTTCAAATAGTTCTTCTACCCATTTCAAATAGAATTTTGTCTAGTTTTTTTTAAAAAAAAATCACTCAAAAAGATTTATTATAACTTGAGATATTATAAAAACATTGAGTAGTGCTTAGGCTGGAAACGAAAATAGATTACTGAAGCTTAAGGACTTATTCATAAAGACCCTTCCTTTTATCAAGTTATGAACTTTAAATGATTAAAACAAAAGTTAGCGGTTCTTAGGCACATCAAAAGCTAACATAATCACTATCACACTTCATTAAATTTATGATTTGTTGAGGAGAAAAAAATACCAACACGTGGGTGTCAATTGAGCTTAGGTTCTTTTTTAAAAGTCCTTTCAAGTTCTTATTGTTCTAGGGTCCTCTGTTGATGGATAAAGCTTCAAGCTTGTCTTAAGAAAGTGACTATCTTTTAGGTATACTTTGGAAGGTCGTTAATCTTTCATGAAATCTTTCCTTTTTAGCTTAATATTAAGTTAAGAAAAGTTTACAAGCCTTTAACCTTTGTTCATGGATTTTAGGGTTTGAAATCATGTCTTTAATCTTTTATGATGAGTTACCAACACAAACTAACATTTTAAAGTTGATAACAACATTAAACAAACATTGCAAGCCATAGAACTGATTAGGGCAGCAAGACAAAAAAAAGAAAAAAAAGAGTAAGAAAACAAGGAAAGGCTAAGGGTTTAGGGGGCCAAACCCACCCAAAATTCATCTACATGAAAGTAAATAAATTAAGAACACCCCCCCATACCTCACTTAAGCTTGAAGAAGAGGAGGAAAAATGAGTGCTTGAAGCTTCCTTGTTGGTGGTGTGTGGTGATGGCCTTGAAGGAAGTTGAAGGAGGAAGGGAATGGTGGTCTTAAGTGTTTAAAAAATTTTAAATGGAGCTTAGGGAGAGAGAGATCAAATTTGGCCAACTTTGAGGGAGGCAAGTGTAACACCCTTACTTTTGCCTATTATAAATTTTCTTAATTATTCTATATTTATTTTTGGAGAACTGGATGGGAATCTCAAAAATTTGATCCCTATGGTTATGTTCGTATTAGCAAGTAGTAGTTAGTTTAGATTTTTTTGGGAACAGAGCCTAGAAATTGGTAAGATAACAATTTCGTCAAATAACATAATTAACAAACAAAAATATTCAAAAGTGTTTATAATTTATTTTTAAGTCATAAATATACTTAGAATAATTTTTGGAAATTTTTTGGGAATTTATTTAAATAGTTTTTGTATGGTGACAAAAATACCCCTATTTTAATTTTTAATTATTTTCCTAATATTTGACAATTTAATTCTAAAAAATTGGGAAAGAATCTCAAAATTATCTTTTTTTAGGTTAAACGCAGAATGTTGAGAGCTATCAACTTGTTATTTTTAATAAATTTTTCAAGCCAAAACTGGAGAAATTAAAAAATGACGATTTTGTCCTTATTTCTCAACATTAAGGATTGACATGAAAAAAATATTCAATTGACATTAAAATATAAATTTAAGCTTAGAATCATGTCATATATATTAAAATATAATTTTGAATTTTTTTTGAGAATTTTGTTGAATTTCTATGTAAAATAACTAAAATATCCCTAGGTGTCTATAAGCCTAGCTAGTATTGGTTTGTCATTTATAAATGGTGAAAATGTTAATTTCAATTTATTTATAGGGGAATATTTAATTCTATAATTTTCATAAAAAATTGGTATTTTTTGAATTAAAGTAGATTTTTTATGAATTTTCTAGCTTAAAAATATAAAACAAATACATATAATTTGAAATCAATTAATAAAAATTAAAATTAATTATTAGAAATTTATTTTTGATGAAAAATAATGTATATGATCAGTTTTGAATTTAAATATATTATTTTGATATTAAAATCTAATTTGTAGAAAAGAAAATGGATGAGGTGGCACTTTGGATGATGTTATCTGGATGATATATCTAGTGCAATGCCATGCTAATGTGACATGTAATTCTAATGTTAGAATCACTTTAGTCCCTATGTTGAATTCCACTGCATTGCCTTGTAGAGGTTTCTTAGGTGTTTGCGTTCAATTTCAATTTTATCAGTCAATTTGATTGTTATCTTTAAATTTTAATAATTTAATTTTTATGTCAAAATAATGAATTTTTAATGGAAACCTGGTAGACACATTATCATTTCCAAAATTTAAAATTAATTTTTTATAATTTTTTCAAAATTTTAAGTAATTATTTTATATTTTTAGGTTAAAAATTCATATTATATTTATTTTAATTCAATAAATTCCAAAATTTCATGCAAAATATAAAATTAAATTTCACACCCAAAAATAAACTAAGAATAAGGTTTTCATTATTTCTAGATGACAAATCAATACTAATTTGACTTAGTAGACAATTATGGTCATTTTAGTCATTTTTTACAGGAATTTTTAAAAAATTTCAAAATTATATTTTAATATATACAACATGTTTTTAGGCTCAAAATGGCATTTAATTGTCATCTGAACCCTTTTCGCACGTTAGTCCTTTCTGTTGAGAAATAGGGACATAATAAGCATTTTTTTTTCATTTCTCCAAGCCTTAATTCGAAAAAATTCTTTAAAATCATGATTGACTAGTTCTCAAAATTTTGATCTCAACCATAGAAATCAATATTTTGAGAAATCAAAATTTTAAGATTCTTTCCCAATTTTTCACAAATAAATCTATAAATAATAGAAAAATAGTTGTAAAATATAGGTAGGGATGTATAGTATTGATATTAAAGTTTAAAAAATAAAGTATAAAAGTTATAAAAATACAATTCAAAATGTTTTAATTTTTAATGTAATATCCAACCAACATGGATACATATCTAACACAATTACTATTTAGAAGTGTTTGCGTAACACCTGACCGCTTTCAAGATTGAAGACTATCCCCACAAACTAACACAAGACCTTTCAGTGTACTTTGTTCTCATTCACATGCTTCCTAGGAAACTTTCCAGGAGGTCACCTATCCTAGTATTGCTCCAAGTTAAGCATGCTTAACTGTGGAGTTTTCAAGTGATAGGCTACTGAAAAGTAGATTCATCTTGTTGGCATAGGTAGTACTTATTAATTTTTCTAAGCTATCCTCAATTGTACAGTCCCATACATGCACAGCCTCTAGATCCCTCTCATTTCGGTGTATATTCGATTTATTCATATGCCCTTCCTACTGAAGCCTGCCAAGAACTACTCCTTGTCTGTGCCTTATCTCTTTTGCATCGGCAATCACTCCCCACCCTCGTCAGTGCTTGGGATGTTACATTCCCACTAGCTTTAGCTTGGTTCATCCTCGAACCACACTATACTGGGAGAGAGGCCCTACTCCGATACCACTTTGTAATGCCTCATCGCTTTTAGGATCGAAGACTGTCCCCAAAAACCAACACAAGACTTTTTAGTGTGCTTTGTCCTCACTCACACACTTCTTGGGAAACTTTCTAGGAGGTCACCTATCCTAGAATTGCTCCAAGTTAAGCATGCTTAACTGTAGAGTTCTCAAGTGGTAGGCTACTGAAAAGTAGATGCATCTTGTTGGCTATCCTCAATTGTACAGTCCCATATCTATACAACCTCTGGATCCCTCTCATTCCAATGTATATTCGATTCATTCATGTGCCCCTCCTGTTGGAAGCCTACCAAGAGTCACTCCTTGTCCGTGCCTTATCTCTTTTGCATCGACGACCACTCCTCACTCTTGTCAGTGTCTGGGATATTACATATTGCATTGGGAACATCTGAAGATAGCTACTGAGATCAGAAGCTTTGTTTGGTCTGTTGGTTACTATCAAAGGTTTGGGTACTTGCGTCGTTGACCCAACTTACCTGCAAGGATTAATCGTTTTCTTAGATAGAAGCTTGTGAGCACAGTTTTTAAGAGTTGAACCAGAGGTTGACCACTTCCCTTATCTTGGTGTTACCTAATCCTAATGTAATGCTTTTTATCAAGGATTGAGGTGTGTGTTGATGCAACATAAAAAAGTTGTAGCCTATGCATTGAGACAATTGAAGAATCATTAAAGGAATTATTTTACCCATGATTTGGAGTTGATCACAGCAGTGTTTTCCTAGAAGATACGACGACACTATCTGGATGGTGCAAGGTTTGATGTGTTCAGTGATCACAAGTGTAACAACCTAAATTTTAAGTATTAGATATAAACTATAAGGAGACCCTGTCTAGGACTTGGATATTATGTCATTTGATAAAGGACACCTTAGTTGTTGTTGTTGTTGTTATTATTATTATTATTATTATTATCATTATCCTAGTGCTAGAGATTAGTAAGAATGAGATAATAGAACCCAAAGAAAGTATGTAGTACCCAACAAGGGACTAAGCCCAACAAACCACAAACCCACCTAGGTTTTGTGAAAAGGAAAGATAGAGGGATATTAGGGTTAGCCATTACAAAATATAAAAGAGAAGAAAGAGAAGAAATGAGGAAAAAGGAAGAAAAAGAGATTAGAGACCCAAGCCCTAGAGATTATCTTCGCAGTCTTTTCATGTAAGTGCTTCCCCTTACCTTCCCCAAGTCTTTACCTCCATTATTTATGTTGTTTACCTTCTCCTTGCCCATCCTAATTATATTATTAAGGTTAGGGTTTTTGAATAGTTATGTTGGTTTTCCTTAAGATGAATTTGATGTGAATTGATTGAACCTATGACTGTTTGAGGGTAGAATAAGATTATTGTGAGGGTTTAGGTTAACTTGAGAGTTTCCTTATTTTGGATAAGGAATTAAAGGATTAGACTTAAATGAGAATGACTTAGATTGATAGGAAATCCCTATTTTTGAGTAGAGTAGATAATAGGATAATAGGAATACTACCATATCAAATTTTGGTAGTGTAGGAAGGCCTCAGAAAGCTTCCATGTTTGCAAATTAGGATTTTGCAATTTGCCAAGGGATGAGCACAATTGTGCTTACCTCCTTGATAGTGTTTGTCATATTAATGGTAAAACACAAGTAGGAAAATGATTGAATTAGGCTTTGTTCTTCAGAAGAATTATATCCCTAGATGTTAGCGAACTAATGACGTTAGAATAACTCAAAAGTAATGTCTAGAACTCAATATATGCCCAAAATACCGCACCTATGTTTAGCTGTCAATGGAAAACAACATATCTAACTTTAAGTTAATTTTCGTCCATGATCTAAACTAAATTAGCTCATGACTTCTTCATTAGAGTTGTAGATTTCTCTATTATCTTTCCATAGACACTAAGATTACCACAAATGCATCTCTATAGCCTAAATTATGACCTAAACAAGGATGAAAGGTCAGAACCCATAAAAATATGAAAATTAATTAAGATTTTCATTAAAGTCCAATTAAATCCAAACAAGAAAAACTCAGGTAGGACACCAATAATAAGCCCAAATAAACGGCTTGTGATGTTATGGGATAAGAGGAGTGAGTACATGATGTTATAAATGTTGGTTTGCTCGTATGATGATTTGTGACTTGTGATATTATGCTTGAGTATGCTTGTTTTGATTGATTATGAACATGGCTTGTGTATATGATGCTATGAGACGTATGATATGACTTGATATAATTGTGACGAGTGATCCAACCTGTGAGAAGTGAGAATGGGCTCGAGTGATATCTCATCTGTGAGGGACCTAGTTTGTGAGAGGCGAGGATGGGACTCACTTGTTTGTAAATAAAAGGTCGAGAAGGACACTTGTGTGCATTGTATGTATGAGACATGCATCATAACATTTGAGATAATTGTGCTAGCGAAAAGTATGTATGGATTTGGATGGTGGAGGCTGTGAAGGGTTGTTTAACCTGACCTTGGGGGTGATTATACCTGGTGTGGAAACCCCAATGACTCATGTCAAAAGCTGGGTAACTCTGACTAGTCACCAGAAGATATCAGTCTAGTGTAGAGTGCTAAGTCGAAGGCTTTAGTATGTAGATGGTGCTTCCTTATGGCTAGCATGTCCTCCTAGACTACTTTCTTAAGTTAGAATTGGTACCACATATGCATGAAGTAGAGATTAAGGAACATGGCATGCATATGCATATTGTTATATTGTGATATATTAAATCATACTATATTGTGATTATGTGAAATTTGCATGCCTTTATTCATGACTAGTTATTATACTATATATATGTTAAAACTGTAATCATGTTTTGTGATATGAATGGATAAAGTGTTAAGATTATGATTAAATGATCGTGTTACACATCTTTTGTCCCTGTTTGATAGAGAATGAGACGTGTGCCCAGCTACTAGGCAGAAAATGTAAAGTATGTTTCTATCTTAAGTAAGAATAAATGTTTTTAATTGGAGCACTCTTCGAGACTTTTGTCTTATTCCTTTAAGTTTCCCTTTTTTTTTTTTTTTGGAACTAGATGAAGAAGTATGCTGATGGAGCTTGGAGTTGCATGCAAGAAGAATGTAGCTAGCTTCAATATAAGTTTTGTAATTTTTTTCTTATGTTTGTACGATGCCGTTGGGCGATGGCCAAATTGTATTTGGCGTGTATGTACTTTCTTTATTCCTTTTTTATAAAAATCTGTTTATGTTTATAAGTAGCTTCTGCATAATGTTTTTATGTTTTAAAGTTTTCACGTTCATCAAAATCTAGGAGTAGTTATAGTAAGACCCTTTAGGGTGTTACAACAAGAGCTTGAAGTATCTGTTTGATCAAAAGGAGCTGAACGTGAGGTAAAGACAATAGATAGAGTTCATGAAAGACTATGATTTCCAGTTAATGTACCATCTTGGTAAGGCAAATGTGGTGGCAGATGCTCTGAGTAGGAACACAGTTCATATGTTAGCCTTGATGGTAAAGGAGTTAGAGCTAATGGAGAAGTTTAGAGATCTGAACTTATATGTAAAGATGTCACCTGATCGTATCAGTTGTGGTATGATCACAGTAGCCAATGATTTCCTTGAGATGGTCAAAGAAAAGTAGTTGGTGGATCCTAGTCTTTGAAAGACTAAGGAGTTGTTGGGTATAAAGAAAGCGATGGATTTCAACTTAGGTGAGGACGGTATTTTGAGGTTCAAGGGTACAGTGTGCATACCTCAAGATCCTGAGTTGAAAATGCTTATTCTAGATGAGGACCACAAAAGTAAGTTAAGTTTGTATCCAAGTACCACTAAGATGTATTATGTAACACCCCAATGTTTTCCTTTAATTATTATTATTATTATTATTATTCATTTGCTTTGTTTTTAATAAAATGGTATTTTGAGAAAAAGAAATATTGGGCTTTTAAACTGGGGTTTTATAATTAGAATGTTTTTAAAAGTTTTAAAACCCTTTTATTGAGCTTAGTTTTATGAGTCCAAAGTTAGCTTTAAGTATTCCTTAGGTTTCTTGAAAACCTAATCCTTTTCCTTATTCTTTCGCTTGTGCCTCCTTGGAGATACCATGCCGTCAAAGCTTTTGCAGTCAAGAAGTGAGGAACCTTAGAAAGACGCTGCTGCACCATTCGCATCCTCTTGCTGGAGATCACCTCTTTCAAGATAAGGGAGGAGTGAGTTATCTCGCTCATAAGTATGGCTTTGGTCGTGGGTAGAGGGGTTGGCCCTAGACCCCAATTGTTTGTGAATTATATGGTTGTGTACGTGCAAAGGGGAATGCGATTTTCCCCAAATTATTAATATGCTTTATGAAAATTCTATGTTTAATTTATATGGATTATCATGGATTGTCTTTTTAAAATCTGTACCTTGGATCTGCTCGGCTGGATTAGATAGCCGCTGGGTGAGCTTTCGTTGAAAACTACACTCCGCGTTGGTGCCGGGCGGGATGAACAATCCACTAGGCGGGTTGGGTCCTGACATGGACCTGCCGAGCGGAGTTCATAGACCCGCCGGGCGGATTCACTGCTGGCACAATGAGCGAATACGATTTTGGCTATTTTGTTCTTTGTGCCTATGAACTCCTTTTTTTGTAGTTTTTAACTCATTGTTGTTTCTTTTTATGTCTTGTTAAGTTTATATTGTGCGACTGTTATTTACTTTGAGAAAATTTAGTATGATATGAAATTGTGTTAATGTTTCATGATTAAAGCCTGTGAAAAGTTGTAAGTATTGTATGTAATCATGCATCATAGCATTTGAGTTATGTAATGAGAAAAGTATGCAGGAATCTAGCTGGTGGAGGCTGTGATGGGTTGTCTAACTCTAGCCTTGGGGGCTATCTAGTTGGGAAAACTCCAATGGTCCATGCTAATCCCATGGAGCTGGGGCGTACTGGCAAAACTGGGTAACCCTGGCTAGTCGTCGGGGGATATCATACTAATTGAGAGTGCGAGAGCTGAAGGCATCGGTACCGATGACACTTCTTAAGGCCGTGCATTTACTCCTAGTCTACTTTCTGACAAGTTTAAGTTGGTACCACATGTGCATAAGAAGTAGAAGCTAGGTATTGCATTACATATGTTTGTGTGCGTTCTGGTTTTTGCAAATTACTGTTAATTGATTATGTATGTGATGTGTATTCTACCTGTCTCCATTGTCATACTTTGAGCATGACGTGAGATGTATCTCACTTCCTTGTTTTCTAGTGTTTTATGTATGTGTCTGTGATATACAGGTGACGTTCAGCAAGACCTTGAGGAGGAGTCTTAGAATAGGGGCATTGGCCTCATTGTAGTTTATTTTATAGCTTCTTTTCGGTTTTGTCAACTCTGATAGTAATGTGATATCGAGGTCTTAGTTATTTATTATTTTAGCTTTTAAACTTTAGATTAATAGTTTTACTTTTAAATTGGTTTATTTTATTTTATTTGGACTTGTATGGTCAACTATGGGCCACCATCATTTGGTTAATCAGTAAAGCATCTTATGGAGTTTTAGTACATGTGAGTTGTGCATGTGATGTCCTTTATCGTGTGAAGAAAAAGATTATAAACTATCATTTTATTTCACAAATGAAAAGTATGTTATATTTTCGTAATATTTATTTAATAATTAGCTTTGGGGTAAAGGGTGTCACATATTAGGATTTAAAGAGGATGTTTTGGTGATTTGGTCTAAAAATGGATGTGGCAGAGTATGTTGCGGCTTGTTTAATCTGTCAGAAGGCTAATATGGAACACTAGAGACTAGTGGCTTGTTGCAAATAATAGAGGTTCATGAGTGGAAATGGGATAGCATCATCATGGATTTTATAGTAAGCTTGCCTAGGATGGAAAAAGGGTTTTGATGCTATTTGGGTCATTATTGATAGGTTGACGAAGTATGCTCACTTTTTGCCTATTAATATTAAGTTTTCTCTAGAAAGGTTGACTCAATTGTACATAAAGGAGATAGTGAGATTGCGTGGAGTGCCTTCTAGTATCATCTTTGATAGGAACCCAAGGTTTACCTCAAGGTTTTGGCAGAGTCTGCTCTAGGCATTCAGTGCAAAGTTGTAGCTTAGTTCTATATATCATCCATGGACAAATGGCTAGTCTGAGAGGACAATTCAGTCCTTAAAGGACCTTTTGTCAGCATGTATGTTGGACCATCTTGGTAGCTGGGATTAAATTCTACATTTGGTGGAATTTACCAATAACAATGATTTTCATGCAAGCATTGGGATGGCACCATTTGAAGCCTTGTAAGGAAAAAGGTGTAAGATACCTCTATATTGGTATCAAGATGGTGAGAGTATGTTTGTAGGTCTATAGATGGTGTAACAAACAATGGAGAAGTAAAGAGGATTTAGGAAAACGTGAAAATCGGCCAAAATTGCCAAAAGTTGTATGGTAACAAGCATAGGCGACCACTTTAGTTTAAGGAAAGTGACCATATCTTCTTGAGAGTCACACCTATGACTTGGGTAGGTAGGGCGATAAAATCCAAGAAACTTACTCCTAATTTTATTGGTGCTTATCAGATCTTGTGTAGTGCCAGTCCTGTTGCTTAGCAAATAGTCTTACCTCCTTTCTTGTCCAATATCTATAATGTCTTCCATGTATCCCAGTTAAGAAAATACACTCATAACCCCACACATGTCACAAAGCTTGATTTGGTACAAATCTGAGAGAACTTGACCTTTGAGGCATTTCCTATAGCACCCATTCATATTAAATATAATTCGTATTAGTTTAATTATTAAGTCAAGTTTTTCTTTCAATTTTATAAAAAAAATTCTAAATTTAACAAAATTTGGAAATGGAAATGCAATGATAAAAACTGCACACACACATATAGTTTGGATAATATGAACGGTCATTGAAAAAAAAAAAACATCAAAAGACATATACTACCCAACCCAATATATACATCAAAAAATCATATATAGAGCAGTATTGTCTACCCTAACCCTCAAGGAAATTATTACAAACAAGATCTACATATCTAGAGGAGTATCCTTTGACTCGTCCTTAGCATCACTGGACATTACCGTCATCTTCAACAATCACAATCAATCATATAAGGAAGAAAAATAATGAAATGAAGTGTTTTGTTCTAAATTCACTTTTACATGTATGGCAGGAAATCTACCATAAAACACAAATCAAACAAATTTAACGAAGGGAGCCTAGGGTTTATTCTAAGTTATACTATCTACCCTTAACTTGGTATGGATCTATACTTCCCATTAGTAGGTAATAGTTCTCAACAGAACTTAGAAAGTGACTGGAAGTACTTATCAACATCATCACATGGTACAGTCCTTTATACTTCCTATTTATAGAGGTATACCCTCAAACCAATCCTAGAATGCTGAGCAGTTGTCGGGGTTATCGAGCTTGATTAGGCAAATATCCCAGCTCGAGGGTGCTACCTTGGTCATTAGGGAAATAACAAGGAACGCACAAGAAGGGGGGGTTGAATTGTGTGTTAAAAAAAAACTTTTTTAACCAATTTAAAACCGAGTTAAAAGAACAAATAGTCTAGGCGTATATATGGGTAAGAGAAGAAAAGCACACAAAAGATTTTATACTGGTTCACTCAACTTGAGCTACATCCAGTCACTTTGTCCTGAAGGTTTTTAACTAACCAACCTTTGGTTACAAGCAAGTATTGTTCTCTACCTCTTTAGGCCTTACAAAGCAACCTACCCAGATCGCTTAACCACCCAAGTATTCTTTAATCACTAAGCCTCTCAAGTCTTTCACAACGTAAAAATAGTTGTTAAAACAAATTAACTCACAATGTATGGATATAAAAATTGTAGAGCAATACAAGAGTTTTTCTACAAGGTATTGTATAATTGTCTAGGAAGTTCAAGGCTTGTTGAAGTTCTCTATATTTTCTTCTCTTCTGAGCTGATATATATAACCTATAGAAAATAGCCGTTGAAATCTCTAGCTCCAGTCTTCAATAGAGGAATGTGTATGTGTGTATTGAGTTTGTAGTAGAGTCAGAAAAGTAACTTTTGTTCTTGCACTAAAATGGAAGGTACGGTACTATGTTAATTTTTTTGAACATTCTTTATTCGATTTTCCATCTTAATAGGTTGACTTCCTTTTTCTGTAACACTGCACTTATACACCAACATATATTTAATTTTCATTTAATGTTCAGACATTTGAATGTTAGATCATTCTAAAAGGTAAAACATTTGTCTCAATGTATTTATGAATACGTAGTGTTAAAACTTAGTCGATGAAAGAATTTTACACTTGGATGATTCTCATACAAGTGTTTAATGGATGCTTGCGACAACGTAGCGTGTTGGACGCCAGATATCACAAACATGTTGGACGCTTAAAGAGCCTTTTTGTAGAAGAAACTTAAAATGTAATAAGTTATTGTTATCATCAAAACTTGAGGGACTAGACGCTTCATACATATTTGGTTCCAACAATCTCCCCTTTTCAGTGTGTATGTGTGTATATATATATATATATATACAACAGTGCATAAGATGAGATTAAGTAGACTTACTGTTATACTACTCCCCTTAAGTCTAATATATCAAGCAAATTGGCACACATTCAAAACACAGAGTATATCAAGGATATGCATAAATGTCATATGATAAGTCATAAATGCAAATTAAAAAACAAGCTACTGTATAAGAACTTTACAGAGAACTAAAGTAAAACAATGAAAAAACTTTATTTCCTTCTAATTATCTCCCCTTTTTGACATTAGCAAAAAGCGGGAAAAGAGAGCATCATAGTCACTGCGGCATCGAGGGTGGTGGAGGTGGAGGTGGAAAGGGATATGGGTGAGGGGTTTGAAGGATTTCTTGTTAGTTCTAGAGGATTTGGTGGAGAAGGGTCATAATGGGTTGAAGTTGAGTGGCATTGTAAGTTTAGACAGTAGGATCAATAGGAAGGAGTGGAGAAAGGGCAAGAAGTGTAGTAGGGAGGCTAGCAGAGGCTTAGGAACATTGAGTTGGAGGAGGTGGAGGTGTTGGTGATGGTCAGTGAGGTAGTACTCACAATGATCGTATCTTGTCCTAAATGCAGTCTTTGGAATATCTTCAGCCTTGACTCGAAGCTGATGATAACCAGATTTTATGTCAATTTTGAAAACAAAGTAGTACCCCTTAATTGATCCATTAAATCATCAATCCTAGGAATAAGATATCTATTATTAATGGTAACCTTGTTAAGTTGATCGTAATCCACACAAAACCTCATACTTCCATATTTCTTTTCAACTAACAATAGTAGAGCACCCCTGGGAGAAACATTAAGTCTTATAAATTGTTTTTCCAATAGTTGCTTAATTTGCTTCTTCAATTCTGCTCACTTTAGAGGTGACATCCTATGGGGGGCTATGGATATAGGACCTAATCCTGGTACCAAGTCTATGTTAATCTCTATTTCTCTTTCCAGAGGTAAACTAGGAATATCATCAGGGTAATCATAGACTCTAGGAAACTTACTAACATTAGGGTTTCCCTTTACTTCCAAAGAAGTAAGTATCATGTAAACTTGAGCTCCTTTCAAACCCTTAATTTGGTTGGCAGTAGTTATTCTTAAATCTTCTAATTTAGAAGGTTTATCAAAATTTGGCTCAAAAACTAAGGTTTTATCGTGACAATTTAGGAGGACATAATTGTAATTGGTGTAATGCCTAGCAGCTTTCCGGATCAACAGTTGTCCCCACAAATCAACACAAGACTTTTCAGCGTGCTTTGTTCTCACTCACACGCTTCCTGAGAAACTTCTCAGGAGGTCACCCATCCTTAAATTGCTCCAAGTCAAGCACGCTTAACTGTGGAGTTCTTAAGTGATGGGCTACCGAAAAGTAGATGCATCTTCTTGGTATAGGTAGCAGTTATTAATTCCTTTAAGCTTATCCTTAACTGTACAGCCCCATGCTTGCACAGTCTCTGGATCCCTTTCATTCTGGTGTGTATTCGATTCATTCATGTACCCTTCCTGCTAGAAGCCTGCTAGGAGCCGCTCCTTGTTTGTGCCTTATCTCTTTTGCACCGGTGATCACTCCTCGCCCTTGTCAACTCTCGGGATGTTATATGCCCACTAGCTTTTGCTTGGTTCGTCCTTGAACCACATCGTACTAGGAGAGAGGCCCTGCTCTGATACCACGTTGTAACGCTTGGCAGCTTTCCAGATCAACAACTGTCCCTACAAACCAACACAATACTTTTCAGCGTGCTTTGTCCTCACTCACACGCTTCCTGAGAAATTTCCCAGGAGGTCACCCATTCCTAAATTGCTCCATGTCAGGGACGTTTAAGTGACGGGCTACCGAAAAGTAAATGCATCTTCTTGGTATAGGTAGCACTTATTTATTCCATTAAGCTTATCCTCAATTGTATAGTCCCATACCTGCACAGTCTCTGGATCCCTCTCATTTTGGTGTGTATTCAATTCATTCATGCACCCCTCCCACTAGAAGCCTGCCAGGAGCTGTTCCTTGTCTGTGCCTTATCTTTTTTGTACTGGTGATCACTCCCCACCATCGTCAGTGCCCAAGATGTTATAACTAGTGCATGTCTAATACAATGTCTAAATGTGATAAAGGTAGATAGATTAAATTTACAAAGAAATTTCTACCTTATATTGAAATACAACAATTTAAACATACTAAAAAAGTCATGACAGGGACATTTGTTGGAGTAGAAATAGTCAAATCATAGGGTAATAGAGAAACAGGTAATTTCATATATTTTGCACAATCATGAGATATGAATGAATGAGTAGCACTTGAATCATATAGTACATTCAAAAGATATCCATTTATAATGCATTTACCTTGAATGAGGTTGTCAGATTGAAGGGCTTCGATTCCACTCATAGTGAAAACTCTGCCTATTGCCTTAAGCCTTCTAATTTGAGCCTTTCCATTTTTGTTTTTGCCTCCATTACCATATTACTTCTTTGGTTCTTTGCAATTTGTGGTATAGTGGCCCAACTTTCCACAATTGTAGCAAATAACCATTTGTGCAATACAATCCTTTGTAAAGTGAAATCCTTCACAATGGAAATAGCAAACATGATTATTAACTCCAATACAAGAGTTATTAGTAATGGTAGAATTCTTCTAGTCTGAAGAATTTCTAGTGAATTGATATGGTTTCTTCTTAGTGAAAAACTCTTTTCTTTTATTCCTCTGTGGCCCAATATTCTTCCATTGGGCTTACCTTGCCTTTATGTCATCTTCATAAATTCTGTAAAGGTTCACCAAGGTAGAGAATTAGGCTATCTCAAGATACCCTACTACCTGCTTGATATTAGGCCTCAATCTACTCTCAAATTTGGAGCATCGCAACCTTTCATCAACTTCATTTTGAAAATAGGGGTAGTATTTTGACAATTTGTCAAACTTAGCAGCATGCTCCCCAACAGACATATTATCCTGTTTTAACTCAAGGAATTCTATTTCTTTTTTTCACCTTAGGTCTTCTAGGAAATAATTCCCAAGAAACTTCAAACGAAAAACTTCCCAAGTGATTTGTCTTCCTTTGATTTGTTCTGGTTGCCTAGTGTAACACCCTCACTTTTACTTAATTAATTATTTTTCTATTTATTCTATATTTAATTTTGACAAATTGAGAAGGAATCTATAAATTCTGATCACCATTGTTAAACTTACAACATCGAAAACTATCTATTCATGATTTTTAATAATTTTCTGAGTTGGAGCCCAAAGAAAGTGGAAAATAATTATTTTGTCTTTATTTCTCAATAGTAAGGGCTGACATGAAAAAAATATTCAATTGACATTAAAATGTCAATTTGAGTTTGAAATCATGTCATATGCATTAAAATATAATTTAGGAAATTTTTTCAAAATTTTCTGAAATTTTGGTACAAAATGACCAAAATACTCCTAGTTGTCAGATAAACCAACTCAGCATTGGTTTGACATCCAAAAATAGTGAAAATAATATTTTTAGTACATCTCTGGATAAAATATGTAATTTTAGAACTTATATAAATTTTTTATCATTTATTGAATTAAATGGATTTAATATGAATTTTCCAAGCTTAAAATATACATAGAATTCAAAAAAATTAATAAAAAATTAAAATTTATTTTAGAAATTTATTTTTAATTAAAAATAATATGTTTGTATATATTTATATTTAAATTAATTATTTTGATATTACAAGTTAATTTAATTAAGTTTAGGCAATTTTATCGGTATCGGCTAACCCAATTACAGGTAAAATTTATACTGATCACGTTCCAGCCCTAGCAAAAGGTGATTCACAACCTAAATACAATATGTGTCCCTAATTAAGTAAAAGTAAAATAAAAAAAATAAGATTTGGATGTCATGGATGATCTCACTCCCTTATACACATAAGCCACCCTTTCCTTTATAAATACCCCTCCATGGAAGCTAAATGCTTTATTCCCTTCCTCCATAGCCACCTTTCTCAATTTTTTTTCTTACAACAAAATTCTATGAGTTTTCATCAAGTTTTCATTCTAGGATTTGTGCACCAATTATTCTCTCCTCTTCAACAACTACCCTAAAGGTAATAGAGGGAGTGAGGTTGGTATATTTTAATTACTTTGCATGTTGGTAGGAAAGGTTTTTCCCTAAACCTGTCAATAGTTAAATTTATTAAGTTGTACAAATGTTATATTATTTATTATTGGATTTGAACTTTTACTAAGTTGTTATGTTGTTTAATTTTTTATAATTAAAATACACTTATTAAGTAGTTATGCTGCTCAAATTTAGACAATTATAGTATAATTATTAAGTTGTTATACTGCTCAAATTCAAATAACTACAGTAGAATTATTAAGTTGTTATATTGTCTAAATTTAGATAAAATATTTTTAGCGATTATAATAGACAATTAAATTGTTATATTACTAAATTTTAGTAATACTCAATTAGTTTAGTAAAAATAGTAGAAGACATGAACTATAAATCTCAAAATACAAAACTAAGTACAAAAATTATGTTATGAGCTATTTATGAATTTATTTTTAGGAAACTACCATAGAAATATCAGTTTAAGTTCTTATCGTTCAGGTAAGGTCTAGACACACTAATAGACCATTTGTAAAAATTTCATAATTTTTAAAACTTATTTAGTATTTCTAATTGTGCTTTATAAGTGCTCATGGACACATTTTACTTAAAAACACTAAATTTCAAAAATTTCAAAAGATTCATAATACAATTCTAAGAATTTTTCTAAGCTTAAAAATTATTTTTATGAAAAATTTTGACCATTATATGATTTATTTCTTAATTATCAGTATTTGTTTTAATTTTTATTTCTTTATTTTTATTGAATTATGATTATGTGTTTTAATATGAATTATGAATTATGTGAATGATATGTATGGATCAAATCTCTATAATATAAGACAGAGATATTGTAGAAATTATACTAGTACTCAAATTTTTTAGACCAAAGTGAACTTTTAAAAATTAGTAAATTAGTGACTAACGTAATGTAAAGTAAGAGACATGTGGTAGCATGACACCCTGTTAGGGAAGCTACAATTTGGTACACTGAGGAATGAAAAACAGGGACCCATTTAAGGAGGTCTTAGGGGTAGGCATCAAGTGGTGAAAGTCCCAATGGCCAAGGTAGCACCCGTGAGCTGAGATATTCACTTGACCAAGCTCGATAACCCTAACAATTGCTCTGCATTTTGGGATTGGTTTGAGAGTATACCTTTATAAATGGACGTCTTGACTGATATTTGGTCCTCGTTGATGATGAGGACTGTACCATGTGATAATATTGAGAGAGGTATATGTACTCCTAATCACTTTTGAGGTTTTGTTAATATTTAGTACTCGCTAATAGGAAGTATGGATCTATATCAAGTCAAGGATAGTGTAGTATAACTTAGAATATACCCTAGGCTCCCTTTGTTAAATGTGTTTTAATTCCTACCATACATGTGAAAGTGATTTTAGAGTAAATCACCTCATTCCATTGTTTTCCTTCCTTGTATGATTAATCACGATTATTGAAAATGACGGTAGCGCCTGATGATGATAAGGATGAGTCAAAGGACAATCCTCCAGGTTTGTAGACCTAGTTTATAATATTTTCCTTGAGGCACATGATAGATAAATACTACTCTGTATATAATCTTTTTTATGTATATATTAGGTTAGGTAGTATATGTCTCTTGATGTACTTTTTTTTTACTATTATGTATTACTCAAATCATGATGTACGGTTATATATATATATATAAGTAATTTTTTATCATTTCACTTCTATTTCCAAACTCTGTTAAATTTAGAATTTTTTTTTATTAAAAAAATTTCTCGCATTTTCATTAACTTAGCTTAATAATTAAATTAATATGAATTATGTTTAAAATTAAAGGAGTGTTACATTTAGTAGTATCAGAATAGTTCTGTCTTGTTAAAGCCTAGGGTATGGCCTTGACCATTATTTGTGCTGTGTTCTTTCATTTATCGTGGATAAAACAAGAATGAAAGATGAATTGTTTGTTCTTATATTCATTATGGATGTCCAACTTTATTAAGAAAAGTGGTTTGCATAAGCAATCAATGAGTTTGTTAAGAATAAACCTAATGTTAGCTGTTAGGTTTACTATAAGTAATCAGTGCATGTCTGGGTAGGTTCTGACTAGGAAAGACTTGGTAGTTAAAAGTATCTATTGTGACCCACCTCTCTTTCCAGGGAATCTATCCAGTGTACTATTTCACATATTATTTTTACTCACCTAACATATGGTTTTATTCAAAGCAATGAACTAAGACATTGATTCTCTTTTTCAGACAATGGCTAGAAGACCACGATAAGATGCAACCTAACAGATACTGGAAAGAATGGTTGCTGTCCTTGAAAATATGAATCAAGGATGAGATGTTGAACCAGCAGAATATCGAGGACTTATAACTTTTCGCAAGAACAACCCTCCAATGTTCAAAGGCAAATTCAACCCTAATGGTGCTTAAAATTGGATTGCAGAAATCGAAAAATCTTTACACCATGGCGTGCATTAATCCACACAAGGTGAACTATGCCACATTTATGTTATCCAAAAGGGCAAAACATTGGTGGAGGCACTCTAAGTAGCAAGAAGAAGTCGAAGGAAGCCTAATAGCTTGGGAAGTATTTTGTCTGAAATTTCTGAGGAAGTATTTCCCAAAAGACCTAAGGCATAACAGGGAAAGAATTTTTGAGTTGAAGCAGGGTAATATGCCTATTGGGAAATGTGTTGTTAAATTTGACGAATTGTCAAAATACTGCTTCTATTTTCAAAATGGAGTTGATGAAAGGTCACCGTGCTCCAAATTTGAGAGCGAATTAAGGCCAGATATCAAACAAGCAATAGGGTATCTTAAGATACCCAATTTCCTACCTTGGTGAATCACTGTAGGATTTATGAAGATGACACAAAAGTGAGGCAAGCCTAACGGAAGAATGTTAGGCCACAAAGGAATAAAAGAAAGGAATTTTTCACTAAGAAGAATCCCTATTAGCTCCTTGGAAATTCTTTGGGCCAAAATAATTTTGCCATTACTAATAACTCTAATTTTGGAGTTAACAACACGTTCGTTGTTTTCGTTGTGGAGGACCTTACTTTGCAAAGGATTGTACTATGCAAATGCTTATTTGCTACAATTGATGAAAACTTGGCCATTATAGTACAAATTGCAAAGCACCAAAGAAAGAACTTGGTAATGGAAGCAGAAACAACAATGAGAAGGCTCAAGTTAGAAGGCCTAAAGCAACAGGTAGAGTTTTCACTATGAATGGAACCAAAGCTATTCAATCTAACGACCTCATTCAAGGTAAATGCATCATAAACGGATATCTTTGGAATGTACTATATGATTCAAGTACCACTCATTCATTCATATCACATGATTGTGCAAAATATCTGAAATTACCTATTTCTCTGCTACCCTATGATTTGATTATTTCTACCCTTACAAATATTCTTGTCCTTACTTCCTTAGTATGTTTGAATTGTTGCATTTCTATAGAAAGTAGAAATTTCTTTGTAAATTTAATCTGCCTACCTTTATCTCATCTAGATATTTTATTATGCATGGACTGGTTATCTTCTAATCACGTCCTCCTAAACTGTCATGATAAAACTCTAGTTTCTGAGTCAAAAATTGATAAAACTTCTAAATCAAAAGATTTAAGTATAGCTATTGCCAACTAAACTAAGGCTTCGAAAGGAGCTGAAGTTTACATGATCCTTACTTCTCTAGAAGTAAAGGGAAACCCTGATGTTAGTAAGTTTCCAGTAGTCTGTGATTACCCTGATGTTTTTCCTGAAGATATTCCTGGTTTACCTATAGAAAGAGATATAGAGTTTACCATAGACTTGGTACCAAGATCAGGTCCTATATCCATATCCCTTATAAGATGTTGCCTCTAGAGTTAGCAGAGTTAAAGAAGCAAATTGAGGGACTGTGGGAAAAATAGTTTATAAGACCTAGTGTTTCTCCCTGTGGTGCTCTAGTACTATTAGTTAAAAAGAAAGATGGAAGTACGAGGTTGTGTATGAATTATCGTCTGCTTAACAAAATTACCATTAAGAATAAATATCCTCTTCTTAGGATTGATGATTTGATGGACCAATTAAGGGGTGCGACCGTGTATTTCTAGATTGACTTGAAATCTAGTCATCATCAGATTCGAGTCAAGATTGAAGATATTCCAAAGACTACTTTTATGACGAGATACAGTCATTACGGGTACTTGGTAATGCCTTTTGGTGTGACCAATGCTCCTGCCATTTTTACGGATTATATGAACTGTATTTTTCATCAGTTTTTGGACAAGTTCCTAGTAGTCTTCATAGACGACATATTAGTGTATTCTAGAAGTCATGAAGAACATCTATAGACTGTGTTGCAGATTTTAAGAGAAAGACAATTGTATGGGAAGCTCTCAAAATATGAATTTTGATTAAAACAAATATAATTTTGGGCCATGTAATATCTTAAGGTGGAATTTTTGTTGATCCTACGAAAGTGGAAGTAGTTTTTGTGTTGGGAATAACCAACAACAATTACCGAGATATGCAGTTTTTTAGGATTGGCAGGCTATTATAGAAAATTCATTAAAGGATTTTTGAGATTAACATTGCCTTTAAGTAAGCAACTTTTTGTTTGGAACGAAGCATATGGCACTAGTTTCCAAGAGTTGAAGAGAAGATTGACTTTTGCTCTTATGTTAATATTACTTGACCTAATTGGAAAATTTGAAGTATATTGTGACGCCTCAAGGCAAGGGTTAGGATGTGTATTAATGCAAGAAGGAAAAGTAGTTACTTATGCTTCAAGACAATTAAGACAGTATGAAGTTAATTATCCTACACATGATTTAGAATTAGCTACAGTAGTGTTTGCTCTAAAGATTTGGAGACACTACTTGTATGGTGCAAGGTTTGAAGTGTTCAGTGATCATAAGAGTTTGAAGTACTGCTTTGATCAAAAGGAACTGAATATGAGGCAACTTATATGCATGGAATTCCCAAAGGATTATGACTTTGAGCTATAGTATTACCCTGCCAAGGTGAATGTAGTGGCAGATGTCTTGAGTCGTAAATCCTTACATATATCAATGATGATGGTAAAAGAGTTAGAATTAATAGAGTCATTTAGAGATTTGAATTTGGTAATGGAGAAAAGACCCAAGAGTCCTTATTTGGGAACGTTGAAAAGTGGATTTTTGGAACAAATTAGAGAAGCATAAGAAGTGAATCAATTTCTACAACAGAAAATGAATGCAAAAGAAGAAAGGAAAGAACTAGAATTCCACAAGGATTACAGTGGAATCATAAAATTCAAAGATAGGATTTGTGTACCTTTTGAGGAAGACCTGAGAAAACTAATTTTAGGAGAAGTTCGCAAAAGCAAACTAAGTATTCATCCAAGTATCACCAAAATGTATCAAGACTTAAAGAAGATTTTTTAGTGGTCAAGAATGAAGAAAGTTGTAATTGAGTTTGTAGCATCTTCTTTAGTGTGTCAAAAAGCAAAAGTAGAATATCAGAAACCTTTTGTTGAACTACAATCCTTGGATATCCTAGAATGGAAATGGGATAGCATCTCCATGGATTTTGTTACGGGTTTACTAAGGACTTCCTCTAGTAATGATGCTATATGCATAATTGTGTATAGATTAACTAAATTTGCTCAGTTTCTACCCATTAAGATCAGATTTTCTTTAAAAAAGTTAGCCCAACTGTATATTAAAGAGATTATCAAGCTACATGGTGTACCTTCTAATATAATATCTGATAGGGATCCATGTTTTACTTCTAGGTTTTTGGATAGCTTACAGTGAGCCTTAGCGACTAAGATTAAACTTAGTTCAGCCTATCACCCTCAGATAGATGGACAGTTTGAAAGGACTATCCAATCCCTAGAAGATCTATTAAGAGCCTATGTATTGGAACAGACAGGTAACTGGACCACTAATTGAGTTTACCTAAAATAACAATTTTCACTTAGTATAGGAATGGCTCCATTTGAGGCTCTGTATGGAAGGAAATGTAGAACCCCATTATGTTGGTATGAGACAAGACAACATCTTACCTTAGGACCTAAGATAGTTCAACATTCTTCTGATAAAATAAAAATGATTAGCAAAAAAGATGAAGATATCACAGGACAGACAAAAAAGTTACTATATCAAAAGCAGGAAACCCTTTGAATTTCAAGAAGGAGAACATGTGTTCTTGAAAGTTACAACGATAACTGAGGTTGGCAGAGCCCTTAAATCTAAAAAGCTTTATCTTATTGGAATTTGAGATGGTAAGATTTCAAAAAAATGGAATTTGAATTGTAAAATTCCTGCTAGTTCTTGCTTACAATATTTTCCCTTGTATTTGTTTAGGCCCACAATAAGATAAGAAATTGATTGAAGCAAAATACTATGAATGATATGAATCATTGCGTTTGTCATGGCTAATTCAAAATTGGCCAATAAGAAGTAAGTTAGAAGATCACTCGAGGAGCTATAATTTGATGTTGTTTCATGCAATGATGATTGGATTGTTGAAAATTGTGACACCCAATCACATTGATTCATAAATCCATTACTTATAATTAATTTATTGATTTTATGTTGGATTTTTAAATTTTAATTTATCGAAATCTTAGGGAAAAGTTAAAAGGCGTGTGTTTTACATTCATATATCATACTTCAACAAGGAATACACATCAATGTTATCAATACGATTAATTTAAAGATCATTGTGGAGTAGGTATATAAAAACATAAATGACTACCACCTCATAGAGGTCCTAAGTTAGAGTAGTGACTACGAGAGGTCCCATCACCATCCTAGGACTAAACATAAAAAGATCTGTTGCATACACAATGATTCCTCATTGGTCTTGCCTCCTTTTCAATTCTTCTCAGTTTTAGCATCCTCATTATTGGTACCCTTTATCTTTAATATATCTCAAATACATACACAGGGTAGAGAAACAAAAAAAGGAAACAAAAGAAAGGAGTGATGATATATAACCTTAATCATTTTTCACAAAAGATTTGTAGGACTAACCTATACTTTAGATAGCAAATAAATTATTAACAAACAATTGCAACAGGGAACCTAGGGTCTGATTTAAGTTATTATAAAATAACCCAGACTTTCATAACTCGTATGGATCCATACCCCTATTAATGATTATCATCAATCATCATCCATCCTGGGAGTTGACTAAGAGCTTGTATAAACCCTTACAAAGTACCAACATAATTATCATAATCATATTCTTGAGAAACGAGCTCGCAGCTCCTCAGGAGTGCACACTACATCAATCTCGGTGATGCTGAGCAAGTGTCAAGGTTATCAAGTCAGTTACATAATTATCCTAGCATCTAGTGTATGCACTAACCTGACCACAGGACTCTCACAACTTGATACCAGTGCCTTCTATATCCTATAATGTACTAAATTGTAACTTCTCATTCCACAGGTACACATGCTCTCACAGCATGGTCCTCAATTTAATAGACTCACCAGAGACATTTCATAGTCCTCATTCATTATTCAATTTATAACATCAATCTATGATAGATAATACTATTCTCCAAACCATCTGATAGAACTTTCAACTATCAAAGACAGTCAATCAATTTACAGAGATAACTCTTATCTCTATACTAAATAATATTATGCTATTCAAAATAATTATTTAACTATGGTGATAGAACAATTATTTAATAGAGCTATATTTATTTTCCTTTTTAAATTAAGTTTTCTATAAAGGCTTACTTAAACTCTTTAAGTTTTAAATTTGAGTAAATAAGACTTAGTTAAAATACTTTTCCTATTTTCTTTCTTAAAATATTATTTACTAGAATATTTTCTAAAACAAAATTTTAATTTCTTTATATATATTTTTATTAAAGACCGAAATTTACATATCTATATATATTTCTCTCCTTTATTTTATAATTCAATAATAAGTACAAGAGTCGTCACAAATAATTGTTCGTTTCGTAAAAGTTGAACTTAATTACTAATATATATATACAACCCTAACTTTTCTATTTCAAGAAATTTATTTATGACCATTATATTAGAAAAATAATTTTCTCTTTTGATTACAAAAACCAAATACATACATCTACATATCAACAAAATAATTTTTCCTCTACTTAACTTAGATGGCTCAATATTTATAATAAAAATATATACCTTGAAATAAAAATTTTCCTTTATAAAACATACTTAAATATTTATAACTTTAATCTCACTCTTTATTTACTTCATTTAATAAAAAAAATAAGTGTAAGAAATATCATCTTCTTATTTTTATCAAAACTACCCGAAAACTATAGTTGAGTAAAATCAAGAATTTTAGATTTTTATATTACATCGTTTAATATGCTTTCATTATAAAAAAAATTTATAAATATTAAGCATAGTTCTTGGAACAAGAACTTTTCTTTCTTCCTTCATAGATTCATACAACCAAATTTATGTAATTTGATTTTCATTACAGCTTAATCAATCAATTAATTCTATATATAAAACATTCATACAAGCCATAAGCAACCCCTCAAACAAAATTTGAAATCATAGAAGTTTATGAAATAGAACAAGATACTAGTACACTACAGCATCATCAAACAATTATAATGGAACCAAAAATCAAAGACATCTAAACTATAAGAGATTTGGGGGACAAATCTCTCCCACAAACTTTTGATCAATGAATTAAAGAGGTAAATCCCATTACCTTAGTGATGGAGATTGACTTGATCAAAGCTTGAACACTTAAGCTCCAATGGAGGCTCCACTATGCCCAAGGCCCTAAACCACCAAGATGGAGGCTAGGAGAAAAACTTTTAGAGAGAGGGAGAGCTGTTTGTCTAGCCCAAGGGAGAGAGAAAAATGAATAAAAAGTGTGAGGAAGCTTGGCCCTTTTATAAGCAATTTTGGTGGGCTACAAAATCTTATCCAAGATTCACCAAATCTTGTAATATTTGTAGTTATCCATAACCCTATCTCTAAGAAACTAATGTCTATCCATAAGAAACTAATACCTATCCCTAAGTAACTAATTAGTAAAATAATATGTCATTTTCACCTTAATTTTAATCTTATTTAACTTGGACTTGGATCTAGCTTTGGGCTCACTCATGGAAGTCCATTTCAGCCTATTTTTGGACGTGTGATGATGGGCCTAATTAGGAAAAATCAATAAAAATTTTGTTTCCTAGGTTTTTCCTCCATAATTACCTGTTAAACCTATATATTTTTATGCTAAAATCCTACTGAAATTAATTTTTAATTTATTAAAATCTAAAAATTTCAAATTAACTTTAAAAAAATTAAATTTACACAAAAACATAGTTTAGAGGATCTTCTTAAAATTTTGGAAAGTCAAAAAATCCCTGTTTTTGGCTTTTTTGGCCTTTAAGGGCATTTTGATCATCTCATGTGAGAATTTTAGAAAATTTTTGAAAAATTGCCAAAAATATATTTTATTAACTTAACAAAATTTTAAGCCTAAATATAAAAAATTTCTAATTATTAGTCATTTTTACCTATTTTTAACTAATTTAGAGCTTTCAAGGATAAAATGGTCTTTTTACTTGATTTCGGCTTTGAAAATATTTATGAAAAATCTAGGCTAAACATTTTTCAATGTTCCAGACACAATGGCACAATCAAAATTTTGAGATCATTACTTGGTACAAAGATAAAAAACATTTAAGAAAAAATCTGGGTGTTACAAAAATGATGGGGGAGAAATGAAAATGAATGTTTGGATGTCGACAACTTGGATTTGGATCCAAATCCAAATGAAGATGAAGACTTGGTTCAAGTCCAAGATGGAAAGTTAGAGGATGAAGATGCTCTTGTTGTGCCACTTCTAGAGGAGGATGTTACTTGGTACAAAGATAACCTTGCTTGCTCCCATGAGCAAATAAATAATACATAAGTATGCTTTTTGAACAAATAGATTGAAAATGACAAACGAACAAAAAAAAAAAAACTAAAGCAACAACTTAAATCTAGTTTAAAAATTACAATTAGAAGGACTATGGTAGAGACAAAAGTTGGCATAGCATTTCCTTCACGTAATTCAATACCTACTATTTTCTTTGGAGAAAATTGAACTAAAGAAATAAAAATGTCTCATAGAAAAAAAAAGACAAATTGAAGAAGGGGAACTCGAAAGCAATAAACAGATAGATTGCCTAGTTTGCGATATTATGCTTCTAAAAGCTTCACACCTTCAAATAGATATTGCTTATCTTCTATATCATCTCTGCAACAACCCTGCTAAATTATTAAATTCAACAATAAAATAAAGAACAAACATGTATAGTAGCATACCAAACAGCATAATATAGAATCAAACTATAATCTATTCATTGATAGAAAATCAAATCTAACATAAACCTTATGAAAACAAAAGAAACTAAAGTTGTATCACACCTCAATTCTTCTAATTTGATTTCCTCCCTTTTTTTTAAGTTTTCCTTTCTTGAAACCTTTCTCTAATGAGGAGGGATAGGGGGATTGTAAGTGACATGCATATCGTGCTAAACTTTAAGCCATTATAAAAGCAATCAATAACAATTTGTCCTTGAGCAAGACAATTGAAAAGGCAAACAACAATAGTCTCCTTTTTGGCCCGTTTGTTTGTAGGCTTCTTTTGTGGTCCTCACTCTAGTTCTAGCTTCTTTTAAGTACACTTTGATAAGTATAATACTCCTCTATGCCTATGAACTGATTTTTCTTTTTTTATTCATCTAACAACCTTTCACAAAATCTAACAAAATCAAGGCAATTCATGTAATTTTAAATAAAAAGCTTAGAAATACACATCACATGAAGTCCTTTATTAATGGTCTATTTTCTCACAAAACTCCTATGAGCTAATGCAAAAATCATGTGAACTTGCTCTATATATTTACATAAAATGTAGATTTATCAAGCTCCTAAGGGAGAAGGAGAGTGTCTTAAAACTTAGACTAGGTTCTAACCTAAGTAGCAAATGGAGGGTAAATAAGTAATAGGTAAAATGAGTTGGATTTAATGTAAAAATGAAAATCAATTTCCAACTTCTCCAAGAAGCTACAGTTAGTCGTCCAACAAGGAAACAATGGGCGGGCTAAGTGGTTTTTGTACAATAAGGTGCACTTTGTAAGTTGTCATATTTAGATGCAAACTTGGATGTAATGTATAGTTAGGATGAAACTAGGCTAGTTTATTTAGGAAACACAAATTGCTCATCTAGCTTAGTTGGACTAAGACAAGTAGTCATAGACTTAGGTAGTAGAAATTTTAATTTCTCACACTAATAGAGAAAATGTGGTCAAATACTAGAATTTAGCAAATTAGGTTTAGGATTTTCGACATTCAAACTAATTAAGATAATTTAATTGGAATCAAACTATTAATGAGTTTATGACTCCCTAATATATTTTCAGGGCACATTAGATTTGCCTCTATAGCAGTTAGATAGTCAATTCTCTTTATCTGACTAGTTTCTCGGTAAACGGTCCTGAATACAAACAAAGAAAACCCAATGTTTTAAACCTTTAGGGTAAGAAAAGCTATCAAAGTAAATAGAATCAAGTGATAATTAATTTAAAATTAACCATAATTAAATTCAAAGATCCCGTACTACTCATCAACTGTACAAATAAATACCGGTTCGGCATATATCATCACAGACTAGATTCTCTTAAATTATTAATCTAAAAGTTACATAGCAAGCACTTATTTTTAATTATTCACTTGAACTGAACTTAAATTTAATTTCTCTTTTTAGATCATCAATCACTTATTTAGAGATTATAAAAACAGGTCTGACAGTGCCCTTATGCGTGCGTTAGGATTCGAAGTTGGAAAAATAAAAAGGATTCTGTGAATTGAGTGTCCACGATTCAACTTTAAATTAAAATATTTTATTCAAAAAATATTGGAAACACATACACCCTAATTCTCTGCCTTTTTATTCCACAAAATTTTATATAGTGTAATAATTTTTCTTATTGTACGTTAATACATTGTTGTATATATAATAACAGGATAGGATTGCTATATAGGATTTATTAATTAAAAATGAATTAACATATATGTAAAGTTACTTAAAAAATTACATGCATTTTTATTATGTTAAATTTGATATATTGAAATAATTTTCCTTATTATGCATTAATGTATTTAGTTCAATAATTTATTTTTTTAATATATGTCTATTTATACGCATTTTCTTACTTTTTGTGTCTTCTTTTTGTGATAATATTATAATTTAATATATTATTTTTTAAGCATTGCATGTAATACTATTTTACTGTTTTTTCCTATGTTCGCATTTGTATATATTTTTCTTATTTTCTTTAGGTAAATAAATTTTATCACATTAAATATCCCATATTACTTTATTTTATATTGTTTCTCTACGTTAATTTTTTTCTTTATTGGTATCATATTTAATTTTTGATGACATTTTACTGCTTATTTTTTAATACTTTTTTTTTTAAATTTGAAAATCTCATATTTAAGTTTCATTATTTGAGTTAAAGTTTCAAATATAGATCATAGATTATATTTTAAGCAATTCTCTGAGATCTTATTTAATTTTAGACATTGCATTCATTAGTTTTATTGATCACACTTTTTTAACCTTTTTTTAAAAATGATACTTAGATAAAAGCAGCTATAAATATATGAAGTGATACATATTGAACAACAATCAAATTGAAATTTAAACTAACATGTATATCAATGTACAATAAAAGAAATTATTACAAAAGATCAAATTTTTGGTTTTAACAAAAATAATTGTGGATTGAATTTCATTGAAATAATTTTATTATACTATGTTTTTAATATTAATTAATATGTAATATATTTTATATATTCTTAATAGTGTGTCTAGAATATCTCACTATTGTAGAAAATATTTTTAAATCAGTTAAAAAAGGCTTTTTAAATCAGTTTTATAACTAATTTATATACGGCGGTATAAAAAGTATTATCATTTTAAATTGTAAGTTGAACCAATTTAAAAAAATACTTTTTAACTTGATTCAGTGGGGAACCGATTTAAAAAGTGTAATATTAAATTAACATAAAAATTAATAACCATGTCCATACACTTGCTCCAAGGGTAGAATCACATTGTTATCTCAAAAAAATCACAGTAAATACAATAAAAAACAAACCATAATGAACCAAATCAAAAATCACTAACCACGGGTGTGCTTTGAGCTACCAACAGAGTATATGAAGTTAGCTTCTCCTTCCACGAGTGTGCGAGCTCCAACAACGGCAATGACAGCCCTTTTGCGTTGAGTTACGAGCTTGAAGAGAGTTTGAGAGCTATAAACAAGGCAAGGGATGTGGTTAAGGAGGGACGAGCTTCGAACAACCAATAATGAACCAAATCAAAAATCACTAACCCACAAGTGTGCTTCAAGCTGTTCATAGAGTACAGGAAGTTAACTTTCGCTTCCACGAGTACGCGAGCTCTAACAACGATAATGGCAACCTTTTTGCATGAGTTACGAGCTTGGAGAGAGTTTGAGAGTTACAAACAAGGCAAGGGATATGGATGAGGAAGGATGGGCTTTGAATAATGGAGGTTCTTGCGCGAGGAGCTTCGAATGGTGTAGAAAACAGTGGAGGTGTTTCGAAAATGGGGTAGAAAATAGTGGAGGTGTTTTGAAAATGGCCAAAGGATATAGGTGAAGAAGGAGGATTTCAAGTAAAAGATGTTTGGACAGGCAGAAATGAAGGCGTGCATGCGCGTAAAATGTATAAGAAGCCACTTTTTAAATTGGTTCAGTTGGGAACCAATTTAAAAGGTCTTTTTTCAAATCGATTCAACTGGAACCAATTTAAAAAGTGGCTCGTATTATCTATTTTAAATTCAAAATATTGTTTTTAAATCGGTTGAACCTGAATTGAGTTAAAAAAGTTTAATCAAATTTCAAAAATGCCACTGTGTTCTTATTCTATACTAGTTCATTTTTTAACTGAGTTAAATTCATGCTTTAAAAAGTGTTTTCTAAAATAATGTCGTCATGGTCAGAAAAAATCAAGTAATTTTTCGTGGTGAAGGTGAAGCAACAAGTAGTTGCTTCTACTTTTTCATGGTATCTCCATGATTTTGTGGGATAAAATTAATTGTGATGTTATTCAAACATAGCATTAGAATATTTTTATTCTATTAAGGATAACTAGTGTAATAACAGTCCTGCACAGGTCTTAAATTATAATATACAACTTTTTACATTATTATATTTTTAATATATTTTGTAATTTTACAAAAATATATATTAGTATATATGTATGTAAATATTTAAAATATATGTGTATGAAAATAATTGTGAACATTGATATATATATATATATATATATATATATATATATATATATATTCACATAATTTTATATTCATAATCATACATGTGTTATATTATTTTCATTTATAAAATCATAATTTTAAAAAATTATTATCTTATATTTACATTTGTATAAAACTTATGATTATGACGTTCTTACTTATGAGGTTTGATATTGTATTAGATGTGTTAGTAGATATTTATGTAAATATTTAAATAAATGTATATATATATATATATATATATATATATATATATATATATATATGTACATACACACACGCGCGCACGCGTATATATATGTACATATAATATACATGTATATATATGTTTTTATCCTTATGCTTTTATCTTTTATCTTAACTACCATTGGGTTTCAAATCTTTGTTACTGTTGTTTTATAAAAAGTTTGATAAAAGTTTTAACACTAGTGTCTTTAAACCTTCTTATAAATAGACAATACTTAGCTATTGAAAAGATTTACAAAACATATTTGAAACACAATATTAGTTAAGATAAAAGATAAAAGCATGAGGATAAAAACATAAGATGTTTTTATATTAGTTCATCTCTCTATGAGACTACGTCTAATTCTTGGAACACCACCAAGTTTTGTTATAACTTATCCAAGTTACAAGTATTCTTTTACAAGTCACTCAAACTTAAGTAGTATTTCACTTGTCTCTCCAAGCAAACACCCCAAGTATTCTTTAGATCAAAGCCTATTTAGGATTCTACCAAAATCACTAAGAAATTGGTTAAAGATATCACATACTCCTACTATCTTGTTAAACAAATGTAGAATATAGGCTTAAGTCTAAACTCAGAGATTTTACAAGGTTTGTACATGTTCTTAAACTATCAGAGCTAAGAATCAAAGCAAAATATCAATTGTAAGCTTCAACGAAAACTCTATCACTTCTTTTTCTTCCTGTACAAAGCATCTCTAGTATTTATAGGAAGGCTTCAAAAGATGATAATTATGTGTTTAAGCAAACTTCCTTCGTCTATCTTCTATGGTGAGAAAAGGTGGTCATTGAAGCATTAAATGTTACATTTAATGTTTTTCACTAATTAGTCACAATGATTTTGTAAAGCAAGTAGCTTATCTCTCCATTCTTGTACTTGAAATCTTCTTGCAATGAGCATATATGTTTTTGTGTCAAGAAGTACATTATTATTCTCTTTCTTGCTTGTAGGCACACCTTTTGAGAGATTAGATAGCTAATACTTTCGTTAACCTCACTTTTTGTGATTTCTTGTACATGAACCCAAGGAGTATAAGATGAGACACTTATAAAGGCTTTTTCTTACAAAGACAGACTATGTAAACAATAGATATATAATAAGTATTAAAGCATTGCGTTTAATCACAAGACAATGTGATCCTCTTTTGTTCATTTGATTTTATAACTTAGAAAACTTTTTACTTTGTTTGTTAAATCAAAAGTGAAGACATGATTGAAGACGAAGCTTTTAATTATCATATGTGTTGGTTTTGATGATTACATATTTTAAGTGTCACTTGATGAGTGCAAAGTTGTATTGGTTATTTGTATATGTGTTAGGTTTATATCTTGAGTTATGAGATAATTGGATAAACAAGTGGAAAGATTCTTTCAAATATAAAAATGGATCAAGAACATAAAATGAACCAAGAAAAATAATAGGAAAATACTTTTATATAATTATGTTTGAAAATAATAATTCAATACTTAGTTTATTTGAAAATTAGATCAAAGAATGAAATAATTATCCAATCAATATAGTCAATTATTTGCCCTATTTTGGTTTTAAAAAGCAAAGTTCTCACAAATAATCGATTAAGTATGAAAATAATTAATTATCTCAACTCAAAGGTGAACAAATAGTCAGCATACAAGAAGGAGGTTGAATTGTGTGCTTGTGTCTTTTGGAAAACTTTTTCAAAAAACCTTTTAGAAAGCACAGATCTAGGTTCTAAAATAAACTTTGAAAATCAAGTTTAAGACGTGTAAACACTATAAGGAGATAAAGGGTAAGAACAAGGACACCAGATATTTTTATACTGGTTCACTCTATAACTTGGAGTTACATTCAGTCTCTTCAATCCTAAAGGTATTCCACTAACTATTCCAAGTTACAACAAGTATCCTTCACTGTCTCTTCAGGCTTACCACAAGTAATATGCATGACATTACTTAACACAGTCAAGCATTCTTTGTTATCAATCATCTTTAGGCTCACATGAATCAAGGTTGATCTAAGGTATACACTAGAATTTACTCACAAAGTGAGGATATGAAAGTTGAATACAAGAAAATAACTTTGATTAGAAAGTGTATGGAGGTTTTGGATCATCCAATAGTGTTTTCACAAAAGAGTTTAATAGCTTCTTGTTCTTGATTCTTCATGGAGGTCTCCTTTATATAGACTTCAGAAAATGACCATTTTGGAAGGAAAGGCAAAGGCTTTGAGGTGTAGCTCCAAGAGTGAGCTTATACACTTCTTCTTTAGGAGACAAAGTTTGTGCCTTTGTGTACTAGAGAGAGAAAAAGTTGTCAAATCATACACTGCTACATAATGGCTAAAAGCTGCTTTTGCTTGCATGAAATTCCTCCTTGTAATCCTTTTGTGAAATGTGTCACTCCTGTCTAAATGGATAAGAAAAAACAAATGGAATATTCTCATGGCAGCTAAGGTTTAGTACAAAAACAAATATATTACTACGATGAATGTTCGTCATAGGTCATTTAAAAACTCAATCAATTTTGAATTCCATTTTAAGCGTGAATAAATGTCAGACCTATCTTTTATAATTTGTGCATAAGTGGTTGCTAATCTAAGAAGAGAAATTAAATTTAAATTCAGTATAAGTGAATAATTAAAATATTTGTTGTGTAAATTTTAGTGGAGTTTTCTACAGAAATTAAGCTTGCATGGATTCCAACAGTGCGACATACACTGTGAAGACTAATAGTGTAAGATCTACAGCATGTTGATCTTGAATTAAGTGATTGTATAACTAATAAGAGGAATTAAATTTATTTTCTAATGAAATATAGATAATAAAAATTTACATGTTGTTCTTGTTTGAAATTCTGTAAAGATTTCTGCGAGAATCTAGTCTATGATAGCATCTACCGAACTGGTATTTATCTATGCAGTTGATGAGAAGTATAAGACCATGGACTTTAATTATAATTAACTTTAAATTAATTGTGATTAGATTATATTTAGTTTGATATCTTTCCTTACTCAAAAGGGTTAAAACATTGAGTTTTTCTCTGTTGCCATTCAGGATCATTTATCGAGAAACTTATCAGATAAAGAGGACTGATTGTCTGACTATTATAAAGGCAGATCAAATATGCCCTGAGATATATTAGTGAGTCATAAACTCATTGATATTTTGATTCCAATTAAATTATCTTAATTAGTTTGAATGTCAAAAACCTTAAACCTAATTCGCTAAATTCTGGTATTTGACTGCTTTTTCTTTGTCAATGAGAAATTAAAATTTCTACTGTCTAAAACTAGGCCCACACGTCCCAACCCAACTAAATAAAATGACCAAATAACCTTCCTAAGCAAATTAGACTAGTTTCATCTTAACTAGACATCAAATCCTAGTTTGTATCTAAATATGACAATTTGTCTTACAAGTTGTACCCTAGTGTACCAAAACCACCCTCCACTCCTTATTTTCTCCTAGAAACCATCCAACCTAGCTTCTTGAAGAAGGTGAGTTTTGTTTTCCATTTTGCTAGTTACCAAAATACCCCTCTTGAGTTGTAAAAAAAAATAGCTTCAAAGCGAACTCTCTACTTTTTCTCCTCTAAAAACCATAAGCCTCTGAGAGAAAAAGAGGACCTTGCCCTAAAATTCTCTAAGTGTTGGGGGAGATGTTGGAAGGTTGAGTGTCCAAGAGAGTTGGTTTTAGGTAAGTTCCATCCTTTTCATCCTCTTCTACTTTCATCTATCCATTTCTATCAAGACCTAAGTGGTCTAGACCTTCCTCTATGTTTCTATGGTTCTAAACCTTGTTCTTTTCTTGTGTTTATCTCATGTATTGACCATTCATGGTGATGGATGGTGCAAAGATCAAAGCTTGGGAAGGGAATGAACCCAAAAAACTCAAGTTTCTGCTTGTTTGTGACCTTGGTTATTTTTGGTGGTAAGGAAAGCTAACCATCTTTTTCTATGTGTTTGGACTATGGTTGATATATTTTTGGTTATGGTTTGTTGTTAAAAATGTTGTTGATATTTTTAAAAGTGTTGAATTTAATGGAAGATGACATTTTCATGCAAGTATGTAGCATGTACTTGATGCTGTTTGGTTTTCTGTCTGAGCATAGTGCACTATTTTTATGATATGTGAAGTTGTGGTTAATATTTTTGAGTACTTGTTATTTTATCGCAAACTAGACAACATTTGCTCAAAAATGGACTCCAGAAACGCATTAAAGGTTAAGAAATGAAAAATTTTAGCCTTTTGAAAGTTGTGCTTGCTCTCTGAAAATGCTAACCTGACAATGGGTAATAAAATGTGATTTTGGAAGAATTGGTTATGTATTTGAAGAAACTGACACAAAAATATTTCGAAGAATATATGGTTTGCCTATATTTGGTTCAGTTTTCTATTTTTAATAAGTTTGGAAACTGAAGGTTGTACTTGTTTTTTGACTGAAAGAGGTTTTAAGGACTATGAAATTTCAAAAATCATATAAAATTGTATGGACCTTGGATTTTGACATATTTAGTCATTTTGAGAAAAAAAATTAAGTTTACTTTCAGAAAATAAAAGATTTGGTCTCTGAAAAGTTTCCTTTGGATATTAAAAATGGCAACACATGTCACTGGTCCTTCAGCAGGGCACTCTAACCTTGTTGTCTTTTTTATGTTTGTATCTTTTTTTGTAGATTTTTGCTTGAGGTGATCATTATGGTTTTAAAAAATAGACAAAATTTTCTTTCCAACCATGTATAGATGATATTAAGCAAAATCGTTTATTGTCCCAAAATGATTTTCAAAGCAGAAGCTGAAATCTAGAAGCTACTAGAAGCTATTTTAGAAACAAGTTTTAATAACTTTTGCATAACTTCATAAAACCCTACATTTTGTACTAAAAACTTAATGGGGGATCTTTTTAAATAAAATTTAAATATAAATTTCATTAAAATGTATTCTTTTTGTTTTATATATTTTAAATATATTTTTGGTGATTTAATTAAAGGGGATGAAGAGTAAGGCTCCTAGAACTATTTTATGAAAGGTTGAAACCTAAGTTCTAAAATGGTGTTTTAATTCAAAAAAATTTATCTAAATTATGTTAAAAACCAAATTATTTATCCCATAATTATTATATAAGATTGGATAGAAATGATGTTTTCTTCCCAACCTTTTAATCTAAATAAGTGAATTTAAGAAAAACAACATGGTTTTTTTAGAAAAAAAAACAAAAATAAGTAATAAAATATGTAAAATAGTTGTTGAAATTAATAAGGTGTTCTCATAGGGAGGATCTTAGTTTATCCTCATTTGGATCGTTCTGGATAGGATCCTATAGAAAGGCCAACGATGGATAGGACTCTTTGTTATAGCACATGATGATGGGCTAACGATGGATCGGGCCTAGCGTTGTGACGCATGAGGATGTTATTTTTATGAGGATAAATTGAGTGAATCCATGAAGTGGTGAAAAATTGGGACTTAATGGTGTGATGATCATGTTGAGAAATTTTTGATAAAAAGCTTATCCGGGTGTGAACGATTAGTGGTTGATATATGTTGCCATCAATGTTTGGTTATGATGAGTTGTCTGTCATGCACATATGCATTGTTGTATGAGCATGCAGTATCGAAGGTATCAATATTCGCGGGATCGTGGTGCAAGCCAGGTGTGAAAGCTTGAGGACTACGGATGGCACGATTCCACACGTGATCGGGCCTTGCAAACCTTGGGTCGTGGTAGTGATTCCCCCATATGGAAATCCTGACAATGTGAACTAGTTCCCATGATCAGTGGTCGGTATTCTCCAAATGGTTTAAGCACGTGCCACTTTGAGAATCCTAGTGAGGGTATCTGTATTTATTATACCATGATTAAGGAATATTTGGGTTGGTCGCTCATGTTGTTAGATTTCCATGGAGAGTTGAGGATTCATGGTCTGCATTGCATGCTTGGCCACATTCTAACTAAGAAAAATAAATGAATGAACCTTTATGTGTTTATCTTGACTGACTGTATGCTTATCTTATGTTGGTATGTTGTATGTTTCGAATGATATGCTTGTCTCTTTTGGATAGCTTATCCTTGCTTGTGTGTTGTGTGTATGTGACTGTGATGATTCGCTATTATAGGAGTAGATGGATGATGATCTTCCTAGACCTCGAGTACTCTTTCATCTTTTAGGAGTGCACATTTGCACTAAAGGACGACGCCTTCTGGACCTCACTACAGTCAACGGATGATGAAAAGGAGGAATCGTCTTCGCATACATGCCACATCTTGACACCCCTGTGGAGCTTGGAGGAGTTACTATTCGATTGTTTCAAAAACCCTATAGCTTCTTTAGTTTGGTATCGCCAGACACCCCAAAAGGTGAGAGGCCTACGTATATGGAGGTGATAGAGGCAACTTGAGCCATACCATTAGCCATGTACCTTGAGCTTTAGTCTTGGGGACGATATTTGTATTGGGTCATTCTTGTTTTGTCATGTGAGTCAGTTATTATGACCAACTTAGATTAGGGAGTGTTCATATGTGTAATGCCCCTCCCTTTCTCGAGTTGCATTCGTAGGCTGATCACTTGTATTGACACACACTTCACCTTAAAGTAGTTTGATTTCTTGTATACATGTAGCATTGAGGTTTTCATGATTATGAGATCTCTTCATTTCATGCTTATTGATGTAGATTGTGATTTTTATTTTAAGTCAGCATTAGTATTAGAGAAGTATATTTTGAAGTTGTAAAAATTTCCCACTCTATTTTCATAATAAATTAACAAGAGAGTTTTCATAGTAAAAATTTAAAATTGAATCCTTTGTTGTGTTAATCAAGTTTTCCTATAACGAAGTTGGGTCATTACAGTAAAGATTAGATGATAAACTTATAAAATATATATTGCAAAACTGTCCCATTGACGCTTTTTGTTAGATGCTTAATAAAAACTCTTTGGATGATTATCAAAACTTAGTTAATGAAAACATATGTGGACTGTTTATATTAAAAACAAGTTTCATTTTATAAAAGTGTGTGTTTGTTAAGTATAAAGCTTGTACATATTAAAAATAAGTTTTATTTTATAAAAACGTGTTTGTTAAGTATAAATTGTAGTTTGTTTGGTTGTGGAATTTTGATAACCTTTATTATCATTAAAACATTTTTAGGGGTTGGACGCTTCACACATCTTTGGTTCTTACAATCTCACCCTTTTTGATGATAACAAACATTATTAAAATTTTGTAATTTGATTAAAGAAAAATGTAAAGATTGTGATACAAATATGATAGCTCCCCTTATGTTTGTGCCTTATGAACTTTAATGAGAAAACTTCTGCACATCAAAGGTTAGATCATGCTATCTTAGATAGATAAAGATCAAAGAATAAGTTACAGTTAACAAACATATAGTGAGATCAAAACATATAAATATATAAGATATATAAGAATTGAAAGCATATGTGTTAGAGTATGTAAAACATAAATATATAAAAGATTAGAGCATAATTTTTTTTTACTAGAAATTGATACATAAAAGACTATCTTTATAACACCCTCACTTTAGTACCATATTTGATTCTAATATCAGTTAATCTCAATTCTTCTACATTGAGGGCTGATGTAACGACCCTCTATCGCCACAGTACAACATATAATCCCCATAACATACTAAGATATTCAATTTGTTAACAATCATCATATTAAATTAGATATATATATAGGATACAAAATAATATAATTTCATATACCAGCCCATTTACAAAACTAAGGGAGAAATACAAAAAAAAAAAACACAAAACTCCCTATGACTGGTCAACTATACAAAGTATACATCAACTCCAAATCAAAAGAAAAGAGCTTTCAGAAAAGCTCCACAAAAAAAAAAAAAAACTCCAAAAGTCTCCACCTAAGACCTCCCTCATCCATTTTAAGCAGCTGGATTTACGAACGCCTCACCCTCTACTCCCACGCCAAACAACATGATCCTCATAGTCATAGCACCACATAATCGCCATAGCAACAACAACAGCCACAACAAAACAAACAGCAAGGCAAGGGTAAGCTTACGAAACAAAATCAATGTACAATATATAATTCATATTATCAAAAATCAACATGCCAATGTGGAATCCAAATCAATAAAGAAATGGGTGTACATACAATACCACGCAACACCTCATGCTCTCAAACCCACATGTCAATGTATGAATGACATGATTCTTGAGAGATTTCTACATTTCGGGTGATAAACTAGGTCTTACCCCCTACCATGGCCTTCTAAGCACCATTTAGAGATTGCCAAAACTTTGATCAGTGGATAAGCTAATGGTTGTCAGGATAAGTGAAGGTAGGTGGTGGTATACCGCGACATAAGGCCTGCACCGCTTTGGCCCCCTACAAGATTACCCATCCACTTATCCCCTAGGCCCATCTAAGCCACATCTCCTGTCAACCATCCAACTTCTATGCCTACCTATACACAGCTTGAGGCCTACACAACCTTAGCCAACAACTTATGCATGTATGTATGATGCACAACAACAATTCAGCCACCATCATTCACCAATACCTATAAATGTATAGATACATATCACATCATCACACCACATGGCCTACTCAGCACCACCTGTGATCCAATAGTCACCATTAATCCTATACAGGCCTAAACCAGCCTCTTGCATAGTTAACAGGTAATGCCCCATCCAGAAGCACATACCTCATGAAATATCTCACACGCCTTAGGTGAGGTCCTTTCTAAGCAACCAACACCCTCTGTAAGATATCTCACCATTATAACATACTACAACTAGTGGAGGTTCTACCTGAGCAACCTTCCACTCAATTCCCAACTTCTTATAAATTTTCACACCACACACACAGAAACACTCGCTCGCTCGCTTAATAACTCTTACGCTAGCTCAACGGGTACCTTCTATACAAAAAGCACACTTCCCTCTTGAAGGCTCTCACTCAGTGAGTATAAGTTTTCACTCAACGAATTTGACTCTTGAGATAACCCCTTCTCTATACTAGGGTTCTCGCTCAGCGACAATAGGGGTTGCTCAGCGAATTCCAGTTCTCCTCCTCACCCCTCACTCAGTGAACATGAGTATTGCTCAGCGAATTACCACCCCAGAGAACAACTACGTCTCTAGTCAAATTCTTGCTCAGCGAACATAGGTGTTACTCAACGAATAGCCACTCCAGACAGCAATTATGTCAGACACAATTCTTGCTTAATGAATAGATACTTCGCTCAGCGAGACACTTACAACAGAGAGCCATAAACCTCTAGGGGCTCCTATTTGCTCAGCGAAGACAGGTCTCGCTTAGTGAATATTTGATATGCTCATCCTTCGCTTAGCCAACCATTTTCTGGAAAATCTCCAGAATTCATACGATCATTTGCTCAGCAAATTGATTTTTGCCCAGCGAACTTCCTCTTTTCTTCTCTCACTCATCCTTTCTCAATAACACTCGCTCAGTGACAATGGTAGTCACTTAGCAAATTCTTAACTCGACAATTACTTCCCAACTCTAGGGAACTGTCGCTTAGCGAGGCCCTAAGTCGCTCAGCGACTCCCATTGAGCAAACCCCAAAATCTCATCTTTTTTCTCTTTCTTACTATAATCCAGCCCAAACAAAGTTCAATAGATTTACCACACATCTAGAATCAATAAATTCATCAAAACTTGGCATATAAACCAACATACTTTCACAAATCCTCCAAAATAAGACAAACCCATTTTCAACACCAAATTTCACATAAAACCAATCCAACAAGTTTTTAACCAAATCAATACAAGAATCACATTCAGCAACAATCAATCAACCAACTTACAACCAAAGTAAGCTTCCCTTACCTCTAGAAGTTCTTGGATTTGAATTTGGGGTCCCTGAGAATATGTGTCTTGAGCCAAAATCCTCCAAAAACCTCTTTTTTCCTTGCCACAAATACTAAACTAGACTTGAAAACCCTTTAGCTCCCTCAAAACCCAAGATAGTCTAGAGAGAGATAGAGAGAAAATGAGAATAGAAAAAGAAAGGAATGAGAAAAAAATGAGAGGGAAAAGCCCCTCCTTCCCCCTTATTTATACTTTGACCTTCTTGAACTCTCACACTAACTTTTGGTCAACTAAGGTCCAGATCTCACCAAACCACTCCCCTTATCTCAAAACTGGTTTAACTCAACTATTTTTCTCTTAAAAGCCCAAAATATACCCACAATGCACCCACATTGGCTCAAGCACATATCTCAAGCTTCCTAAATTCAAACTGGTATTTCAAACAAACAACACACAACTATCACTACATACTACATGCTATACATAACAACAATTCATTTATTTCTTTTAATCACCTAGATTACATATCAAATTCCCACTTTTTAGATATTAAAACACTTAGTCATGCAATTAGGAAAAACAAGTTGTTATAGCTAACATGTGAAAAATGACTAAATGACTAGGAATTGTCATTTTAAGATTAGAAACATGTCATATATATTAAAATATAATTTTAAAAATTTTCTAAAATTTCTGTTAAAATGACCAAATTGCCCTTCATTGTTTGTTAAAACTGTAGCCAGTATAGGTTTGGCATATGGAAGATATAATTTTTGGGTTAGATATTCAATTTTATAATTTCCATAAAAATTTCAAAATTTTCTAAGTTAAAATAAAATTTCTATGAACTTTTACCTCAAAAATACCAGATAAATACTTAAAAATTCAAAATTAAATTTAAATTCTGAAAATTATTTTTAATCAATAATTAAAGTTCTCACAAACTTTCAATAAAAATTTCATTCATTTGCTCCAAAGTTTAAATTGCTTTTATTAGTATTGGTTGATTTGTCTGTAGGGAAAACGAAACGCAGAGACTTAGGAAAGTAAAGACTTGACAAGTCTAGCCCTTGCTCTGCAAAACCGCTCTCTTAATTTTATTACATGCTTGAATAAAAAATCCAAAAATAAATCTTGTAGGCTTACTTTACTATAGCTTTTTATGACAAGCTAAGACTTAACCCTTTCCTTTATTTAAAGGCTACTTGGGTAAGATTTTTTTCACTCTTCATCCTCCCCCAATCTGGCTAAACTACTTTCCCCTTCTCCTTAACTCCATTTCAAATTTTTCAAACATTGAAATCCTCTATTACTCCTCCTCTTTCAAACCTTCCTCCAAGACCACCACATACCACCACCTAAAAGCTTCAAGTGTTCACCTTCCTCTTCTTGTTCAAAGCTTCACATGAGGTATGGGGGGTGGGGTTGTTCTTAGTTTAATGCTTTCATGTAGATGGTTTTGGGGTTGGTTTTTCCCCTAAAATTCATTTTCCCACTACTTTTCTTCTATTTTCTTTGTTATTGTTGTTGTCATTTACATATGTTGTTGTTCTTTTCTTACCTTGCTTTCTTATTTTGTTTTATGGCTTTAGATGCTTACTTAATGTTGTTAATGTCATTCAAATGTTGGTTTGTGTTGGAAACTTGTCATAAAATGTTAAAAGTTTGATTATAGAACCTTGAAATCCATGGCTAAAAGTTAAAGGCTTGCAAACTTTTTCTTAGCATAATAAGAAGCTGAAAAGATAGAGCTTTTGGGCTATTGACCCTCCTTGAACCTCATGGATAAGTCCTTCCAAAGGAGACTTAATAGATGGTTACTTTCTTAAGACAAGTTGGAACCTTACCTCTTCTTGATTTATCAACAAAGAACCTAAAGTATGACCTTTGTTATCCCTAAGACAAGTTAAGAAGAGAAAGATTAAATCTGGACCCTTTTTCTTCTCACAATTTTGGGGTAAACAAAAGAAACACACTGGTGATTATTTTAGCTCTTGTTGTACCTAAGAACTCCTAAAATTCATTTTGACCATTTAAAGTTGCTAACTTGTTGAAAGAAACGGTTTTTGTGAAGAAAGGCTTAATGTCCAATAAGCTATTTTCATTTTCTACCTGAACACCACTAATTATTTGAGTAATATTTGATATTTTTGAGTGCTTATTTTTTTGTTGAAAACTCGATAAATTTTTCTTTGAAATGGACTCAAGAAGTACTTAAAAAAGTTAAAAAATGACAGTTACATTTTTGGAGAATTAGGGTTACTTTTCATAAAACATTAACTAGTAGTATATACATAAAAATGATTTTAGAATGTTCCGCTGTGTCTTATCTAAGACTCCTAAAATGAATAAAAAGTAGACTCTATAAGCTTTTTAAGCATATATAGTTTGCCTATGTTCATTTCCATTTACTATTTTTAATAATTTTTAGAATTTGAAAGTTATGTACTTTTTGACTGAAAACACCTTTTAACAACTATAAACTTTTGGAAAATTACCATAAATCAAACAAATTTTGTTTTTAAAGATCTTTGACTTTTTGGAAAGGCTTTTTAGTGTACTTTGGTTGTTAAAAAATTGAAGGGGGATGCAAAAATGGCAAAAGAGAGCCGCTTGTAACACCCTGTTTTTTTAATGCATGATTCAGTGCGTTGATAATTAAAAAGTGAAAAATATATATGTAATCTAGGAAATTAAAAAGAAATAAATGAATTGTTGTTATGTATGATTTGTTGTATGTGATGATGGGTGTGAGTGGTTTGTTTGAAATTCTAGTTTGAATTTAGGGAACTTGAGATATGTGCTTGAGCCAATTTGGGTGTGTCGTTGGAGTGATTTTTGGCTTTTGAGGAAAAAATAGTTAGTTAGACCAATTATGAGATATGGGGAGGGGTTTGATGAGTCATGGGCCTCAGTTAGCCCAAAAGTCCATGTAAGAGCTCTAGAAGGTCAGGTATTAAAGGAAAAAGGGAAGGAGACTTTCTCCCATTCTCCTGTTCCCGTTCTCTCTCTTTTCATCATCTCTCTCTAGAATTTCTCAAGTTTTAAGGGTGTCTTAGGGGTTTTCAAGCTCAATTCAATGAGTTGGTAAGAGAAGGAGCAATTCTTAGAAGGTTTTAGCTTAAGACACCAAATTCTCAAGGAACCTAAATCCAGATTTGGAAGCTTTTAGAAGTAAGGGAAGTTTACTATTGGTTGATTTTGTATTTATGGCTGCTGATATGTCGATTTGATGCTTTGGAATCAGTTGATTTTTGTGAATAGTTTGTAGATGTGGGTTTTGACAACAAAATGGGTTTTGAAAGAGATTTTTGAAATTTGTTGATGATTTGTGAATAAAATTGTTATGTAATCGGTTAGAAAGGTATTAGAAGTAACTAAAATTGTTTTGTGACGCTTGGTGTTGATTGATTTTGTCAAAAATAGTTGTTGGTCATTGATTTGCGAACAAAAAGATCACACTCGCGCCCAGCAACAGAAAATCTTGCTTAGCGATGAATCCTGATGACTTTTTAGAATTCATTCACTTAGTAACAGAAAAGCTTGTTTAGCGACCGATCCTTAAAATTCAATGGAAGCCGATCACTCACTTAGCGACAGAAAAGCTCGCTTAGTGACCGATTCTGAAAAATTTCCTGGAAGTATCTCGCTTAGTAAAGGAAATTGTCGCTTAGCAATAAATCCTAATGACTCTTTGGACCTTATTCGCTTAGTGACAAAAAATCTTGCATAGTGATGGATGCTAAAATGGAAGTCACTCACTTAGTGACAGGAAATCTCGTTTAGCAACAGAATTCGTGCTTAGCAAGAAAATAGCAGGATTTTCTTTGCTTTATAATTATTGTTGTGGTTGGTTGATGACTTTATTGACTTCTATGCATGTCAGATGTATAATTTAAGATAATTAGACGTTCAAATGGTTTTCCAAACTGGCTCTTAGTTTTTCTTTATTATTTTTGTGGATTTGTTGATAAATTGTTGGAAAGTGATAGTTGGGTAGAAGGTTGCTTAGATAGAACTTCTACTGGTTATGTTGTGTTTTGTGGTGAGACGTCTCACAGGGGATGTAGGTCCCAGTGCTGTGTGAGAATTCTCACGAGATATGTGCTGCTTGGATAGAGCCTTACTTGTTAACCATGCATGGGACTATATTGGGCCTACATGGAGTTGGTAATGATTGTTGGACCACAGGTGGTGCTGAGTAGGCCATGCGGTGTTGTGTTGCCATATACATATATATATGGATATTGATGAATGATTGTGATTGAGTTGATGTTGTGGTGAATCATGCATTTGCATGCATATGTTGTTGGTTGAGGTTGTGCAAGCCTCAAGTCGTGTGTAGGTAGGCATATAAGTTGGTTGGTTGACAAAAGCTGTGACTTAGATGGGCCTCCAACCTAGTACTTGGATAAGACGTGGGGTTGGAAAGATGGGCCTTAGGGATGGGTGGATTGGTAATTTCGTAGGAAACCAAGGCGGTGCAGGCCTTGTGTCGCGGTAATCCACCATCCACATTCAATTATCCTGACAAACTACTAAGCTTATCCATAGATTAGAGTTTTAGCAATCCCTAAATGGTGCTTGGAAGGCCATGGTAAGCGGTAAGACCTGGATGATCACCTGAAATGTAGTAAATCTCTCGAGAGTATTCATGCATTGCAATGTGGATGTTGAAAGCATGGTGTGTTGTGCCGTAATGTATGTGAACTCATTCCTTTGATGAATTGAATGCCAAATTAGTATGTTGATGGATTAGATGAAATGGATTTGATATTATATGTTTATCTTTGTTTTGTAAGCTTACCCTTGCCTTGTTGTTTTGTTTCATTATGGTTGTTGTTGTTGCTAGTTGTGGTTATATGTGTTGCTGTGATTGTGATGATCACGTCATTTGGTGTGGGAGTAGAGGGTAAAGCTGTAGCAGGCCCAGCTTCCTACAATTGATGCATAGAGATGGTAGAAGGCCCTTTAAAGGTGGAGCTCTTTTGGAAGCTCTTTTTTTTTTAGTTTTTGTATTATGTTGTATAGTTGACCAGCTGTAGGAGATTTTGTTTTTGTATCTCTCCCTTGGTATTGTATATTTTGACTTGTATAATATATTATTTCATATCTTGTATATACATATATACTTTATGGTATGAATGAGATTATAATAGTCTGTTGATTATTTATTATTGAACATCTTAGTAATGTATGAATTAGTAAGTGATACTGTAGCAGAAGAGTGTCGTTACACCGCTGGTCCTCTAGTAGGGTCTTCTGACCCCTTTATTTTGTTATTTTCGTATCTATTTTTGTATATTATTGCTTAAGATGATCCTTGATGATTTAGAAACTAGACAAAAATCTCTTTCAAATGAACTACGGATCATGTCAAACAAAAATAATTTACCTATCCAAATTGAAATTCAAAACCAAGGCATTAAACTATTGCTTATAAAGTTTGCTTTTAGGCTAAAGTATATGATACTTTTTCTAGTTTGTAAAATACCATTTTTCTTAACATTTAGAACTTAAATGTGAATCTTTTAATGAAAGTTAAACATATTTTTCCTTAAGAAATGTAACTTTTCTATTTTTATGCAATTGTATAGGATCTTCACAATTTAATTATAAATACTTAGTTTTGATACAATCTATAAGTAGCTTGACCTGCACAATTTTATTTGAATCATGACTAACTAGCAAAACTTTAGCTTTTGATAAAATGAATTAATCATCGTATTAGAAGCCTTTAAGTAATTCAGTCCTCAAGATAAAAAAATTAATTAGACATTTAATTTGGATTAAACTAGTTAAACTCTGTATTTACTACCTAAGCAAATACTTAAAAGATTTCAATAAGTTCAAATCGATAAATAATTAGTATCCAAATTAGGAATCCTTAAATAAGATTAATTCTTAACTTAGGTACTTAAAGTAATTAATTAAATTAAGATTTGATAGATGAATTATTAAGTTCCTTTTATTGCTTACATGTATATCTAACTTTGTATTTCCAAATTATTATACTATGATAAGACTAGACCTCTGCAAATAAGAAGCAAAGATATTATGTAGAGACTATATTGGTGCTTAGGTGCACTGAGACTAGGGAAACCTTTGTCCAAGTTATGTGTGTCAGGAAAGGATAGTGATTAGTAACTAGAGTACTTTGATGTGAGGGATATGTAGTGGCATGATACCCTACATAAGAAGTCATAATTGGTTTGGCTACCATGGGAGTTAATGTGAGAAAGAGTCTAAGAAATTGTGGAATTAAAAAATATTTTGATGGAACCAAAAACATACATTTAGAATGATTAAGGAATTCTAGAAGACAACAAAGTTGAGGCCTACTGAGATTGTTGGTCAGCTACTGCGAGTTGATGTAATTGTGAATGTTGGCTTTATTGCACAGGCTACTTGGTGCATTAAAGAAGGAACCCCAATTATAATTGACTGGGAAAATGATTTTGGCAGTATGAGACCATTAATGATGCTTTGATGAGAAATGATGCCTCAGGGGTAGTGACTATAATGAAGATGCCTAAGGAAGGATGCGTCTTTTAGCAAATGTTGAATAAGTCCATCCTGCACAAGGTTGGGTCCAAAAGCAGCATGTTTGGAGCACACCGTTTTGCTTTGTTCCATATGCTAACTAATTAGAAATGCAACTTGCCCTATCTCATCTTCATGAAGAAGAACATGAAAGGAAAAAGATATGTGAAGCACATCACCTACTCAGTGCTTCTCACAAAGATTTTTTGGGATCAAGGTGTATATGATGCTTATTTGGCCTCAGATACTAATCAAAGATTGCCTTATTGCAAAACCCTTACTCAAGTTGAGTTCGGGAACAACAACTTGAAGCAAATGCATTTGGAGTATCAATTGATTAAGCCTAAAAGCATTAAAGAAGAAGTAACTAAAAAAGCTTCTAGAGAAGAAAAAGAGTTTAAGGAAGATGCATTAGAATCTGAGCACTCAGTGAAGTATTTGGGGAAGAAGATCCTATTAAAGTAGCATCCAAGGCTACCATACCAACCAAAAAGAGGACTTAAAAACAAAAACAAAGATCCAAATTCAAGAAAAATAAAACCACCTATGTTCTTGACACAGATACCACCAACATCTAGTCTGACCTATCAAATTGGTATGTTCCTACACCAATTGTAGCTCTTGAACTAGATGTCCTTCTACTTGGTATGGAAGGATTTTCTACAGTAACTATTTTACTTGAGTCCTAAAGAAGCCTTTCACTATTGCTAAAAAGAAAATTCCAAGTGAAGAAAGAAAAAGCCCACTTATGTATTAGTTTTTGTTACGAGAAAGGTAACTAGTTTGAACCTAAATGTTGAATCTGTTTTTGAAGGAAGATTTAAAAATCTTGACAAAGTTAGAAGAGACCATTATCTTGAAAGTAGAATTACCCACACCTCATACACTTATCTCCCCATCACATACCCTACCAACCTTCATCTTGAGACTTACAACCCCTCGCTAATGTATTCGAATACTTGATCTAGAGTATTCAAATACTTGGTCAAGTATTTAAATACTTGCAAGATTGAGAAGTTTGCTCTCTGTAAGTGATTTTCCTACAAGGATATTTGAATACTTCCACATAATATTCGATTAGTTGTCCCTGAAAGTGAAAAATACCATTTTCTAAAGTATTCCAAGTCATTTCAAAGAACATTTAAGTATGCGAATACTTCACAACCATTTTAAAACAATTTAAGAAGCCTATATCCCTTTTAAAAACATTTTCATAAAACCAAGGGAAAAACCAAAATGCCAAAGCACTCATACACTCAATTATAAGCACAACTATCCAAAAGAATAATTCGGGGAACTCTTAAAGTTAATAAAAGGAAACAAATACAACTCAAATGAAGTACAATCAAAAGGGGATCAAGGAGAGGGAATCATCAAAATATAAAAGCATCCAAATGGAGAGCTCATGTGATGTGACATCATCCTCTTCATTGCATGATCAACTACAATCTCTATAATCTCCCTCTTTTTAATGATGACAACCTTCTTGACAATTTTGCCTAAACCTTCATCAACATCCATCTTATTTGAGTGCAATGGTAGATGAAAAAAGCGTGTGCATCTCTTGTGCTAACTCTTGCAAGTGTTATGTATGCTCTCCCTGCATATGTGCATACCTACAAGACAAAGAAAACCAAGCCTTTCTCCCCCTCTAGCATTATCAAAAAGAGATAAACATATAAAGCAATGCACAAGAGAGAAGGCCAAACAAGATACTAAATGATCAAATAAACATACTAATATGACTCTAATCAAAGGGTCAAAGTACATGATAGTCAAAGTACATAGCCAAGTAATCATAATATATCAAAAGTCAACAAATACATCAATAACAACAAAATAAATCCAAGTCAAATATAAACATCCTAAAGATCAAAAGCGAGGCATCTCAAGCATCATCCTCGTTGTCATCATCATCAACAATGTTAGTCCTCAACCTCCTAAGCTGCTTAAAAATGTTTGAGACGTTAGTAGAAAGTCTATTATATCATTTATCAAGAGAATGAAAGTCATGCCCAACCATATGGTGTAGATCATCAAAGCATCAATCAAGTTGGGTAAGATGTCCATCAAACTATATAAGGTGCTTAGCAACAAACTTTTGAAAGGGATCAGTGAACTCAACAGGTGTAGGTTAAGGCTTAAGAGCAAGAAGAGGGCCAAAATCAGCATCTACGTCAAAGTGGATCTGATCAACCATATCAGCAAACTGTGCAAAGTTTAGATATGGATGCCCCATGTGTGTCCAAGTGTCATCATCACTCCGCTAGATGTGTATCTTGCTCAGAATAGTCTTACCAAATTTACCAAGTGGAGGCAAAGTGGTAACAACAACAAAAACATAAAAAAAAGTGAGATATGCCTGGATCAAGCAAGCGTGTGGAATAAAAGTCAAAAGATAGTTTCTACTAGCAAGCCAATTGTTGGTGATAAAGAAAGGCCACTAAATCTTCACATTATTTTGGAGATAGTGAATCAAAAACTAATCATCCTCCAAAACCACACTAAAGTTCCTGGGGTGAGAATAAAGAATCTTGGCAACCATATATGCCAAGCAACTCCCTTCCACAGTCAATAGACTGATCTTGGTCTTCCTTTCACCATGGTTAGGGTGGTTCGGATCCTACAAGAAATAAGAAACAACATCGTCCCTACAATAATTTGCTAAGTCAGTGGGGAAAACATAGAAGTTACATGTAAATGACAGGCCAACAGTAGTGGTCCAATCTTGTGGACAAATAGTAAACTCCTTCTTCGCAACCTTACAGTGAAGAAGCCCATAATCACCTTTAGTTAGCCCAACAATGAAAGCACGAACAAGATTAGAGGAATTGGAAAGAGAAACAAACATAAATTGCTTCAGCCCATGTCTCACCAGGAGGTTAGAAAACCTAAATCCCTACTCCTTAAAGAAAGCAAAATCTAAAGAGACAAGATTTAGGTTCTTCTTTAAATGAAACCTCTACATAAATGTCCTAAATTAACAATCAAAATTAAACTAGGAGCATATGTTGTTGGAGACATCAACATCTGTAACACTCTTTTAATTTTAAATATAATTCATATTAATTTAGTTATTAAGTTTAAGTAAATAAAAATGCGTCTAAAATTTTCCAGTTTTAAAAGAAATTCCAAACTTCATAGAATTTGGAAATGGTAATAAAATATGAAAGATATATACATATATTTCATAAAACTATACATCGTGGTTTGAGTAATACATAACAGTCAAAAAACAAAAGTACATCTAAATACATATACTACCTAGCCCATTAGATACATCAAAAAGATCCTATACAGAGTAGTATTTATCTACCCTATCCCTTATACAAAAAGAAAATACTATAGGTCTTCGGGTCCTCCCCCGTTGAGATGTTCTCTATCTCGTACTCAACATCACGGATAGTTAATGTCATCTTCAATAATCATGATCAATCATACATAAAAGAAAATAATGGAGTGAGGTGTTTTGTTCTAAAATTACTTTTACATGTACGGTAGGAAATCTACCATAAAGCAAAGATAAAATACAACTGACAACACAAGGGATCCTAAGGTTCGTTCTAAGTTGTATCCGACTACCCTTGACTAGGTATGGATCCATACTTCCCATTAGTGGGTAATAGTTCTCAACAGAACCTGGGAAGTGACTGGGAGTACATATACCTCTCTCAACACCATCACATGGTACAGTCTTCGTCATCATTGAGGAACAAAATAACAATTTAGGATATCCATTTATAGAGGTATACTCTCAAACCAATCCTGGAATGCTAAGCAGCTGTTAGGGTTTTCGAGTTTGGTCAGGCGAATATCCCGGCTTAAGGGCGCTACCCTGGTCATTGGGACTTTCACCACTCGATGCCTACCCCCAAGACCTTCGCAAGTGGGTCCCTGCCTTTCATTCCTCAGCGTACCAAACTATGGCTTCCCTAGCAGGGTGTTATGCCACTACATGTCACTTGCTTTACATTACTCACTAAATTGTTAATTCCTAACTTCTCAAGTAGAGGTTTCCCTGGTCTCATTTAATTTGAGCACTAGTACAATCAACATTTCTGCCTTATTTTGCAGAAATTGCACAATACCAGAATTTTAACAGAATAACGACATAGCAATTATAGTATAATTACTAAAATTTTGGCAAAATAACAAATAAATAAATACATTTTAATTTTTTTAAAATTGAGCAGAGTAACAGCTTAGTAAGTGCATTTTAATTTTCTAAAATTGAACAGAGTAACAACTTAGCAAGTATAATTTAATAATTTAAATTGGAGCTGAGTAACAATTTAGTAATTATGATTTAATAATATAAATTTGGGCAGAGTAACAACTTAGCAAAAATTAAAGTTTAACATTAAACAATAATAACAATAATAAAACTTAAGCCTGAATGGGTTTAGGGGAAAACCCTTCCTACTAACATGTAAAGTGATAGTAATTTAGAACCAACCCCACTCGCCCCATTACCTCTAAGATAATTGATGTAGAGGATGAAATTGTTGATGCAGAGCTCCTAGAAAGAGAACTTTACTAGTTGTTGGAAAACTAGTAAAATTTTAACATAAAAACAAAATAAAAGAAAATTTTTTCTAGAGAAAGAGGTGCTAAAAATGGTCCAAGACCATGGGTATTTATAGAGGGAAAGAAGGGGGTTAGGTGTCCTTTGGATGATGTAAGCAATGATGCAATAAAACTTATTTTTAATTTCTTTTTAATTAATTTTAGGGACATATACCCCAAATAGGTGGTGAATCACCTATTTTAGGGTTGGGGACGTGCTCCACCAGCTGTCCCAAGCCTCCATGTGTCAAATTTTATCTGTAGGTGAATTAACCGGTATCGATACAAACGCCTAAACTTGAAAAATTAGCTTTTAATATCAAAATAATGCATTTTAATGCAAAAATGGACAAATAAATTGTTTTTTTTATCAAAAACAAATTTCTAATAATAAATTTTAATTTTTATTAATTTATTTCAAATTATATGTATTTATTTTGTATTTTTAAGCTAGAAAATTCATAGAAAATCCATTTTAATTCAATAAATACCAAAATTTTTATCAAAATTCTAAATTAAATATTTTACCCATAATTAAACTAAAATTACCATTTTCACCCTTTTTGAATGTCAAACCAGTATTGGCTGGCTTATTAGACACGTAGGGACATTTTGGTCATTTTACACAGAAATTCCAGAAAATTTCCAAAAATTTCCAAAATTATATTTTAATATACATGACATAATTCCAAGCTCAAATTGACATTTTAATGTCAATTGAATCTTTTCCTCATGTCAGTTCTTAATGTTGAGGAATAGGGACAAATTTGTCATTTTCTAATTTCTCCGGGCTCCGGCTCGAAAAAATTATTAAAAATTATGATTAAATAGCTCTTGAAATTTTGAGCAAAATGGCGGGAGTCAGAATTTCAAAATTCCTTTCCGATTTTTCAGAATTGTATTGCCAAATATTATAAAAAAAACAGTGGAAGAATTGAAATATGATTATTATATTTTTCACTACTTTTCTCTCAAAATGAAGTTTTTATAATGAGAGATACTTAATGTAAAATTTTCAAAATATTTTGAGGTCAAAAAGTCTCCGGTTGGTTCCCACAGTCAACCAAGGTCATTTTACAAAAATTATCTCAATAAATTCTAGAAAAATTTCTAAAATTATTATTAATTGTTCTAAATACATTGATGACTTAAAAATAATTTTTAAACATACAAAATAATTTAACATATAAAAGTAGGGGTGTTACAACGTCCATCTCTTCATTAGAATTAAATGATGAGACCCAAAATGCTTAGAGTGGGAAAAGGAATGGGTAGAAGTGGAATGAGAAAAGTAACTACCCAGACGCTCTTTATACTCACTCCTTATACTCATTAGAGTTGTGCTCAATGACAATAGGTGAGTTGGAGGCCTCTTCATGCGGTGTTCCCTAGACATAGGAGAATCAGAGGCAGCAATGCGAGAACTTTTACGTGTAGGTGGAGCAACAGGAGTAGAGCCACCACCATGAGTGCAAGGTCTCCTCATAGACATAATGCCCAAACAACTCAAAGAATAATGAAAAACAGGAGAAAACTATGGATAATTAAGCTTGGAGAGGTTTTGGTGAGATATGTGAGAGAAATGAATAGTGGGGTTTTAAATAGAAAGAAATCAAAATGTTGGGGGTAATTTGACCGGTAAGTATTCAAATAGTTTTTGAAGTATTTGAATGCTCTAGACAGGGTATTTAAGTATTGCTTCAAGTATTCAAATATTTATCAAGAGTATTCAAATATTCCTGCAGGGTATTCGAATACCTTGACCAAACAGTAGCAAATACAAAGTTAAAACTCTATCATTCAACCAAAATTCAATCAAATCATACTTAATCATGCAGACACACATGGAAATACACTAAATTACAATTCAAACTCATAAAATCAATCAAACACAAATAAAACATCAATCATACAAACACTAAACATCAAAGACATATAAGCCATTTAGGCATATATCAATCAATGCATGACTCATTTATGATGCCATACTCTTTCCTAATGTAGAAAAAGCTTTCTTTAGCTAAAGTTTTGGTGAAAATATCTGCAAGTTGCCTATTACTCTCAACAAACTCTAAAACAAAATCACCATTTTAAACATGATATCTAATGAAATGATGCTTAATCTCAATATGCTTAGTTCTAGAATGCATAATAGGATTCTTAGTGAGATTTATAGTGCTAGTGTTATCACACCTAATAGGAATATGATCAAGCTTAATTCCATAATCCATCAATTGTTGTCTCATCCAAAGGATTTGTGAGCAACAACTACCTACAGCTATATACTCTGCCTCGATAATAGATAATGCAACACTCACCTATTTCTTACTAAACCACGAGACTAATGCATTTCCAAAGATGTCACATGTACCACTAGTTCTCTTTCTATCCAACTTGCATCTCACAAAGTCAGAATTAGAGTAACTTACTAAACTAGCACTAGAACCTTTAGGATACCAAAGTCCTATATGAATGGTTCCTTAAGATATTTCATGATGCGCTTAATAGCCTTAAAATGAGACCTTAGGACATGGTTAATATCTAGCACGCATGCAAACACTAAACATAATGTTAGGCCTAGTAGTAGTTAAGTATAATAGAAATCAAATGATACCACGATACAAGGTTACCTCAATAGGCTTTCCTTTCTTAATCTTGTCAAGGTAAAATGAGGCACTCATAGGTGTAGGTGCTTCCATAACCTTGTCTATGCCAATTTTTTTTTAGAAGCTATAATGCCTATTTCTTGATAAGTAGTGAATAAATGTTTGAATAATTTAAAATAGAAAATTTAAATTTAATTTTCCTTGCAAAGAATTAATTAAGAATTTTGATTGGTGTTTGTGTATGTTTCTGCGGGAATTGGATCTGCACTGCTATCAAATAAGCAAAGATATATCTGTGAAGTTTTTGATGGGCAGTGTAGGGTTAGGGAATTTAGTTATAATTAATTAAATTTAATTATAATTGAATTCTAGTCAAGTTGGTAGCCTTCCTTCCTCTCAAGCTGAATCCTTTTTCCATATGAACCGATCTGTTGAAAAGTTTGTCTAAAATCCTATCAGATAAAGTGAATTCACTTGTCTGATTGGACATAGTTAGTTCAATCATGACCACAGAAATTCTATAGGACATGAACTCATTTAGACTCTAACATCAATTAAATTGTTTTAATTGATTCAAGCGTTAGAGACCCAAAACCTAATTTCACGAACACAGTATTTGACCGCATTTTTCACTGACAGTGTGAGAAATTTAAAAATCTCCCTTGTTTAAAACCCATTTGCATGTCCCCCAAGCCACACCTTGTCATGTAAAATGTCCTTATGTACCCGAAAACCACTCACCACCCATGGTTTCTCTTCCCCTTGGTCATTCACTTCATTAGAGAAAGTGAGGAGATTTACTTTTCATTTAAATTCAAATGCACCTCCAAACTTGCTAGTTACCAAAAATGTCCTTATAGAAGTGTCTTATATTAAGTCTTAAAACACAACAATTCTTCTTATTTCTCGTCCTCGTGGTTATAAGGTACAGGGAGAAAAGAGAGAACTTAGTCCAAGTTTCTTAAGTGTTGGGAGTGAAGGAAGGAACTAGGGTATCCAAAGAAAAGGTGCTAGGTAAGAAACTCCATCATTTTCATCTTCTTCTTCCTTCTTCTTCTCTTTTTCTACCAAGACCAAAGTGGTCTTAGTTTTCTTTACCTCCTTGATTCTAAAGTTTGTTCCTTCTCATGTTCATGCCCTACATCAACCGTTTTGGGTGTTGGTTGGTGGTTCACCCTTTCAAAGTTTGGAAGAAGATCCTCTATTTGCTCTAAAACCCTTGCAAGCTTGAAGAAATCTTAGCATATTGTAAGGAAAGCTAACCCTTTTTCGTATATGTTTGGACTATGGTTGACATGTTTGGATTTAAAAATGTTTTTGGTATTTTTAAAAGTGGTAAACTTGATGAAAGATCACATTTTCGTGCAAGTGTGTAACATGTACCTGATGCTGTTTGGTTTCTTGTCTGAGCATGGTGCACTATTTTTATTATATCTAAAGCTGTGGTTAATATTTTTAAGTGCTTTTATTTTTTTGTAAACTATGCAAAATTTTCTCCAAAATGGACTCAATAAATGCATTAAAAGGTTAAGAAATGAAAAAGTTAAGCTTTTTGAAAGTTATGCATACTCTTTGAAAATGCTGACCTAATAGTGGGTAATAAAACATGATTTTGGAAGAATGGGTTGTGCACTTGAGGAAATTCTTTAAACGACCAAAAATTAGACACAAAAAAAAAATTTCCAAGAATATATCATTTGCCTATATTTGGTTTGGTTTTCTTTTTTTAATGATTTTGGGAAACTGAAGGTTGTACTCACTTTTTGACTAGAAGAGTTTTTAGGAACTGTGAAATTTCAAAAATTATATAAAATTGTGTGGACCTTGCTTTTTGATGTTCTTGTGCTTTTTGAAAAGCTTTTCAAGTTTAATTTCAGAAAATAAAAGATTTGGTCTCTAAAAAGTTTCCCTTATATATGAAAAATGGCAATACATGCTCGTTGGTCCTCAAGTAGGTCACTCTGACCTTGCTAACTTGTTATTTTTGTATCTTTTTTTTGTAGATTTTTGCTTGAGGTGATCTTTATTGTTTTAGAAAATAGACAAACTTCCCCTTGTAACCATGTATAGATCATATTAAGAAAAAATCTTTTGCTATTCCAAAATGATTTTCAAATCAGAGGCTATAATCTGAGAGCTGCTAGAAATTGTTTTAGAAAAATAAGCTTTTCTTTATAACTTATGTATGACCTTATAAAACTCTATCTTTTGTAATAAAAATTAAATGGTGGATTCTTTGAAATGAAATTTAAATATGGAATTTAATAAAATATAAATTTTATAGTTTTACAAAATTTAAAAATATATTTGGTAGTTTAATAAAAAGAAATTTTAGTAAGACTTACAAAAACTGTATTTTATGACAAACCTAAGACCTAAGTTTTGACTCAATAATTCCATAAATGCATTTTCTCATTAAATTCTCATACTTTGTTATTTTGATTATAGAATTATACATAAGGCTTGGTAAATGTTTAATTGAATGAGTTTCTTTGCAAAAATTAGTAAAAGCATGACTTGGTGAATGATTATGACTTGATGGCATGGTGACTATATTGTGAAATTATTGATAAAAAGCTTATTTATTTATTAAAAAAATTATCCATATTTTAAAAGCAAATAAATAAAGAGTTTTTTGAATTGAACTTAAAATCAAACTAGATGACTAGCTAGCATGTTTCTTTCCGTTGTTCCCTTGTGATGATTCACGGTGGTTGATGTCATGGGTCATCACAGAAGCTCCTCGCAATAGTTAGATTGATTGACGAAGATACCACTTTGAGGTTGTTCAATTTACAAACCAAGGAAGAATGTCAATTCTCCCATCATTGACATCTCAAATTCACTCTTCATAATATTTGAAAAATCCTTGCAAAGAGAGTTGTTAATGACATCAAAGATAATATCATCAATATATATTTGGACTATAAGAATGTCATTTCCCTTTTTATGACTAAAAGAATTGTATCAACCTTTCCTCTGTCAAAACCTTTTTCCAAAAAAAACTTACTAAGCCTTTCATACCAAGCTCTAGGAGCTTAATTTAATCCATAAAGAGCCTTTTCAAGTTTATAGAATTAGTTAGGTTTTTCAAAACTTTTAAAACCAGGAGGTAGGTTAACATAAACCTCTTATTGAATCAATCCATTGAGAAAAGCACTCTTAACATCCATTTGGTACAATTTAAAATCCATGAAAAAAGCATAAGTAAGTAGCAAATGAATAGCTTCTAACCTAGCAATTGGAGTATAGGTTTCATCATATTTTCTTTCTATTCCTTCCTCTTGATTATATCCTTTAGCTACTAGCCTAATTTTGTTTCTAACAATTAAGCCATTTTCATCTAGTTTGTCTCTAAACACCCATTTAGTACCAATTATTTGTTTAATAGGAGGCCTAGGAATTAATTCCCAAACATCAATCCTAATAAATTGATTAAGCTCCTTTTGCATGGCAATTTAAGACACAAAATACATATAATGCCATGCTTCCCTAAGAGAGGATCTAGTGGATACGCCCTTTGATATTTTTGCAATGATGTTGTCCAAGAAATGATCCTTCTTTGTCCTCCACTCCTTAGGCAAAAAATGTGAAGCATCTTCATGTGGTGTCTTTTGAACTCTAATCTCTGTTGGAACCAAAGACGTAGAAGCGTCTATACCCTCAAAGTTTTGAGGATAACAAACCTATAATGTTCAAGTTTCTACCAAAGGACTAACCTTGTCACAGCAAACAGGATTCTCTTTATAGACTGTCCAGTAGACGTGTCAAAGAAGATCGTCCAATAGATGTGTTAAAGAAGACTATCCAGAAGACTCGCTATAAAATGACCGTCTAGTGAACTACTTAAGATAACCGTCCGAAGAACATATTCAAAAATCTGATGCAAGCTTCCAACGACAATATTCAAACGACTAAGTTTTATTGGAATGTCCAATTTACTTATGATAGTTTTCCTCGAAACTAACGCATCACCACTCTTGTGATCTAACGTTCAAATTGTTTAAAGCATTAATTGTAATCAAATTCTTTCTAATGCAAAGGCGCAACAAAACAGATAAAGCAAGTCAACTTATCAAGCTGCCATGCTGAATGAAGAATGGTCAAAAAAGCAAATCGCCAGCACAGTCCTGCGCTCTCCTCTTTAGTGCAAGTCTAAAAGTTGCCACCCTGATCTTTCTAAAAGTGCAGTTTACATGTTTCTCATTGCATAATGAAGTCAAATTCTTCTACAATGGATCTTTTCCCTAAAGAATATATATATGCACCAAGGAAGAATGGAATACACAATAAGTGCCTGGTGTAACAATTCTTAGTGAACAAAAAAAACTTCTTAACATTTGATAGAAGCGTCCACTGGACGATAGCAAAAATCTTGTAAAGATTTTCAGAGTGTTTTGAGCTTTATCTTTCAAATCCTCACTACGTGAGTTGATATCCTCGTAAAAATACTTATCTGTGTTGTGAAAGCCTGGAGAGGCTTAATGAAAAAGAATACTTGGGTTGAGCAATCTAGGGTGATTGTTGTGTAAAGCCTGAAGAAGCCGTAAACAATACTTGTAACCTAAGGTTGGTTAGTAAACACCTTCTAGGTGAAGGGACTAGACGTAGCTCAGGTTGAGTGAACCAGTATAAAAAATTTCTGTGTTATCCTTCTCTCTATCCCTAAGCTTGAAAACGTTTTTCATACTTACTTGTTTCAAAAAAGTTTTAAACGCACAATTCAACCCCCCCTTCTTGTGCACTTTTTCTATTTTAATTAGTATTAGAGCTCAGCCTGTTAGGGTTGAGCATCTAACACTGCAAGGGTAAAACAATCTTGATCACTCATGGAAAACGAGGGACAAGCCATTAACAGACCACCTCTCTTTAAAGGTCAAAAACTACGATTATTGGAAGTAAAGAATGATAGCATTCTTTGATGCATGTCATATAGACATGTGGGACGTAGTAGAAATTGGCGATTATCTACCCCTTGACCAAGATGGAATGGAGCTACCAAGAATCAATGGACAGAAACTCATAAGCAGAGGTATCTTCTAAACTCAAAAGCTAGAAATGCTATGATGTGTGCCTTATCTGAATTTGAATATGAAAAGGTGCACAATTTAAAAAGTGCTAAGAAAATGTGGGACACCCTCGCTCTTGCCTACAAGGGAACTTCACAAGTAAAGAGGTCCAAGTTAAGCTTACTAGTAAGACAATATAAACTCTTTACTATGGAAGAAAATGAAACTATCGAACTCATGTTTGGTAAATTTCAGACCATAATAAATAACCTGAGATCCTTAGGCAAAACCTATGACAAGTATGATCACATTGACAAAATCTTGAGAAGTTTGCCTAGGCAATGGAGATCGCAGGTTACAACTTTAAGAGCTTCCAAGGATCTAACAGCGCTCTCAATGGAAGAGTTACTTGGAACTCTTAAAGTCCATGAACTGGAGCTGAAGCAAGACGAAGGACAAAAAAAAATTCCATCGCTCTAAGCGTCCAACGTCCATTTAGATGATCATCGTCCAAAGCTCTAAACGTTGAAGAATCCTCTGAGGAATAGTCCGAAAAGGACGACTCTAATGAAGATGAGATATCCTTCATCTCTAGAAAAATACAGGCTATGTGGAGGAAGAAAGGAGGATCTAAAGCCAAAAACTTCACAAAGAAGTTTAACAAGGAACCAAAAGAAAATAGTCCTTCAGTATGTTATGAATGCAAGAAGCCTGGACATTTTAGGGTTGAATGTCTCAGTCTACACAAGGACAAAAAGAACATGTTCTTCAAGAAAAAGGGTCTTATGGCTACCTGGGAAGACATGGACCTATCTTCATCAGAAGACGAAGAAGAAGAAGCCAACCTATAGTCTCATGGCGGAGACCAGCTCTAATAGCTTAGACAATGAGCAAGACGAAGAGGTAAACTTCAATGACTTAATCCTTTTACAAGAAGCCTATAATAATTTGCTTGCTAATTTCTCAACTCTCTTAATGAGGTATAAAGAACTAAAAAGAAAATTTTCTAAAATAACAAAAGAATTCAATTTTCTTAAAGAAGAGCACAAAGAAGTTTCAAAAGAAAATGAGCTGTTAAAAACAAAGAACATTTCAAAAGAGACACCTTCTCATGAAGTCTTAGAACTTCAAAAAGAAGTTACTCATCTAAAAGAAAGTTTGTCCAAATTTGTCAGCGGAACAAAGAACCTAAATAAGATTCTATCTTATAGAAAAAGTCCTCATGACAAATCTGGACTTGGTTTTGTTAAAGAAATTGCAAACCTAGTAAAGACATAACCTTCTATAAAATATGTGGAAAGAATGGACATGAATCAACCAAATGTAGATATCGTCCAACGAAGAAGGCGTCCAATGCCTTCAGAACTAACAGAAAAGGATCCCAGTCCATTTGGGTACCTAAGTCTATGATCATCTCTGTTGCAGATTTGCTTGACAACAGAAAGAAAACCCCAATCATGGTACCTAGACAGTGGTTGCTCATGACACATGTGGGAGAAAGGTGTATGTTCCAAAGCCTACAACCCAAGAATGGTGGATGGGTCACCTTTGAAGGAAACTAGAAGGGAAAGATCACAGGAATAGGAACAATCGGTAAGCACTATTTCCCTTCCATTGAAAATGTTTTATATGTTGAAGGACTCAGACATAATCTACTAAGCATAAGTCAATTATGTGACAGTGGACACAATGTCTCCTTTGACAAAGAAAAATGTATTGTCAGGAATCTAGATGGATCCATATTATTCTCTGCCAAGAGGCAAAGCAATCTTTATGAGATTGATCTTAATGACCTCACAAATCAAAATGTAATGTGTCTAGTATCCATCAAAGAGAATCAATGAATTAGCTTGAGACTAATCTCAAAGCTAAGTAAGCATAACCTCGTAAGAGGACTTCCAAATCTTGCTTACAAGTCTAATGTTCTCTGTGATGCATGTCAAAAAGAGAAACAAGTAAAAAGCTCTTTTGAATCAAAAAATATTGCTTTCACAACTAGACCTCTTGAGCTACTACATATTGACTTGTTTGGTCTAACTAGAATAGCCTCCCTTAGCAAAAAACGATATGGACTAGTCGTAGTGGACGACTACTCTAGATGGACATAGGTTATGTTCTTAAAACACAAGGATGAGTCTTATACGATCTTTTCAATCTTTTGCAAAAGAATTCAAAATGAAAAAGGTGTTTGCATAACTTTAATCAAAAGTGATCACGGAGGGGAGTTCGAAAACGAAAGTTTTCAAGGGTTCTATAAGGAGAATGGAATTCTCCACAACTTCTCTATACCACGAACACCACAACAAAATGGTGTGGTAGAGAGAAAGAACAGGTCATTGCAAGAAATTGCTAGAACCATGCTAAATGATAACTCCACTCTTAAGCACTTTTGGGCTAAAGCAGTAAATATTGCATGTTATTTACAAAATAGAATTTATATAAGACCTATTTTGAAAAGGACTCCTTATGAATTGTGGAAAGGTTGAATGCCCAACATATCATATCTTCATCCCTTTGGATGTCAATGTTTCATCTTAAACACTAAGGACAATCTTGGAAAGTTTGATTCTAAGTGTGATGATGGAATACTGTTAGGCTATTCCGAAACATCCAAGCCCTATAGAGTTTACAACTCTAGAACCTTAACAGTTGAAGAAGCCATCCATGTTAATTTCAATGAGAATAAGCCTAATAAAGAAATATCAAAGCTAAGGGATTCATTTGCAGATATGAAGCTAGAAGATGCCAAATCTGTAGCATCCAGAGATCAAATGAATGATCCAAAAATAGAAGAAAAGGAACCAACTAGATGTTCTTGGAATATGAGGACATATCATCCAAACAATCAAATTCTTGGAAACGTTCAAGATCATGTCAGGACGAGATCGACCTTCAAGGAGCAAGCTCAAACTGCTTTGATTTCTCAACTGGAACCAAAAACAATGGACGAAGCTCTCCTGGACGATGGCTAGATCAGCGCCATAAAGGATGAACTTAGTCAATTCGAACGGAATGATGTTTGGACACTAGTTCCCGAACCTAAGGACAAGTCTATCATTGGAACAAAATGGGTGTTCCACAACAAGCTAGATGAAGCTGACAAAGTGGTAAGAAATAAAGCAAGACTTGTAGCTCAAGGCTACTCTCAACAAGAAGGTATAGACTTTACCGAAACCTTTGCACCAGTAGCTAGATTAGAAGCCATTCGCATATTACTTTCATTTGTTGCTCATAGTAATATGAAGCTCTATCAAATGGACGTAAAAAGTGCATTCTTAAATGGCATAATAAACGAGGAAGTCTATGTGAAACAACCTCCTGGCTTTGAGTGTGATACTTTTTCAAAACATGTTGTCAAACTCAAAAAGGCTTTGTATAGACTTAAACAAGCTCCAAGAGCTTGGTATGAAAAGCTAAGTTCTTTTCTTTTAGAAAATGGTTTTACTAGAGGAAAAGTAGACACCACTCTCTTTCGCAAAGATGTTAATCACACTTTATTATTGTACAAATATACGTAGATGATATTATATTTGGTGCTACTAATGACGCTTTATGCAAGGATTTTTCTAAGATTATGACAGCAGAATTTGAGATGAGTATGATGGGAGAACTGAAATTTTTCCTAGGATAGCAAGTAAAGTAGACTGCAAATGGCATATTCATACATCAAACAAAATATGTTAACGAACTTCTCAAGAAGCACAAGATTGACGATGCCAAGGAAATGAGTACACCTATGCATCCATCGTCAGCACTCAGCCTGGACAACGCATCTAAAAAGGTAGACCAAACTACATACCGAGGTATGATTGGGTCTCTCTTATATCTCACAGCGTCCAAACCTAACATTATGTTCAATGTATGCTTATGTGCCCATTTTCAGTCTGACCCTAGAGAAACTCATTTAACAGCAGTAAAAAAAATCTTTAGATACTTAAAAAGAGCCACTAATCTTGGTTTATGTTTTAAGCCAAACAAAGATTACAAGTTAGTTGGATTCGGTGATGCTTACTATGTTGGAGACAAAATAGAATGCAAAAGCACCAATGGAGGAAGTCACCTCATTGGTGGGAATTTAGTCTCTTGGACGAGCAAAAGACAAGGGACGATTGCCCTATCCACAACAGAAGCATAATATATCTCAGTCGCGTCTTGTTGCTCACAAATTTTATGGATCAAGCATCAATTAGAAGACTACAGCATCTATGAGAGTAACATCCCTATCTTTTGTGATAATACTGCTGCTATAAATTTGACTAGAAATCCTATTTTGCATTCTCGGGCAAAGCACATGGAAATAAAACATCATTTTATAAGAGATTATGTTCAAAAGGGAGTTGTCGATATTCAGTTTATTAACACTAAAAATCAATTGGCCGACATATTTACAAAACCCCTTCCTGAAGATAAACTCATCCATATTCAAGATCTTCTTGGTATAGAATTTATAAATGAATAGTCTATTCAACTTGCCTTGACCGTCCAAATATGTGAACGTCCAATGTATTGTAGCGTCCAATATTTCATCGTCTACTTGCATAGCTTTTCCAATTCCATAACAACTTACATTTATGTGTGCATAAAAATCCTTATCTATACTTAATTATGATCTCTGAAAATGATTTGAATTAAATGCCTAATTCCGGTCTAAGTCACTCATGCGCCGTATAACCAACCTCGAGAAATGCAAGCACCTGACCCAGCATTTATTACACATCACCTTTCTCTTCGAAATTGAAAGAACCACCAAAAGCAAAACTCTTTGATTTCTTCATATACACACAAACCTAAACCAAACACTCACCTCTTCTCAAATCCACCTGAACTCTTTCAATCTCTCGAAAGCTCTCAAACCTTAACAATCTTTTAAGCTCTCAATATGGTAACTAAAAAGACCGGTCCTGCTGCAAAGGCCGTGGCTCGTGTGGAGAGCCTAAACAAGGCTGTTGTTCTTATCGAAAGTCGTTTCGATATCCAAGCTCTAGAAGACATGGGTGTGAATGTAAAGGATAACTTGCTCAGATGTGGAATTCTCAACTACTTCCACTTAAATGAGATCATATACCTAGAACTCATTCGACAATTTTGGAACTCTACTGTTTTCTCAAATACGGACATCACTGGAACTACTCTAGGAGTTAAGGTCACACTAGACCTCGGCTCTGTTGGCCAAGCCATTGGCTGTGAGCGAGCTGGGTCCTGCATCAAGAATGGCTAGGAAAGCAATTTTGGAGGACATGACATGGTAGACACTGCTCTAATGGGTCCAGAAGGTGAAGGGCCAGTAGAATACAACAAGTTGACAAAAAAGGGGAAGATATTCTAGCAATTTCTGAACAAGGGAATTCTTCACAAGGCTGGATCGAAGGACAGCATTACCTTCCTGCATAGGTTCGCGCTGTTCCACATGATCACAAGCCAACAGTTCAACCTACTGCACCTCATCCTGAGCAACATCTTCAGGACCATGAGAGGATGCGGAGAGCGCGACCAGATCACCTACGCCGCTCTCCTTAACAGAATCTTCTGGCAATAGCAAGTATTTCATGCTTTCTTTGCTCTATCTTTTGGAGAGCAAAACCAGATTCAGATTCTGGGTGGTGGCCATAGATTCACTCAATTGCCGTTTGGATGCAACAATGTTGCACAGATGAAGGCTGGGTTCGTGTTGAAGTCGTTGGAGACTACGTCCAAATTAGTGGATGTTAAAGAAAAAGTTGTTGAGATGGCACCTCTGCAGACAATAGAGCCAAGTGTCCAGCATGCTGAATTGATGAACGATAAGGCACTATTTGCAAATCCTACTACTACCAGAACGTCCACCAAGAGAAGGTCATCCAAGATGCAAGCAACCAGAGTTACAAGGTCTAAGACCCAACGACCTTCAACTCCATCTGCTCATATCGCTACCTCAGCTCCTCCTCTTGCTCCAACAATAGTCCCTGCTAAAAAACACTTGATTATCGCTTCTGATGACGAAGATGATGAGCCCATTGGTGAGCTTATCAAGAAGCAAAAAGTTGCTATGGTTACTCTTCCTGCTGAACCACAACCTCCACCTGTCCAACAATCAACCACTTCTGTCCTATCCAAACAACTAGTAGAAACACCACTAGAGGAAGCACAGTCTAAGAGAAGTAAGCTTTCCTCTTCTGCTGCTGATGCACCTGTCAGTGACTTTGTTGAATTCATCATTATTGAACCTTCTGAGAGCCTTTCACCCAAACACAAGCTGACACACAAGCCACACCTGAACCAGACATGTTGCTACCTGGTGACGAAGGTTATACTTACACCATCCCCACCCCCGGCATATCTAAGACACATCTCTCCATCAAGCCTACTAAATCACCTTCCTCCTCAACCATCATATCCATACCTACATCTTCCACCCCCTTAGAAACCTTGGCTAGAACCAAACAGAAATGGCCTCTACTTTTTGTTGAAGGCAACACTCAAAACCTCCTAGAAAACAATGCTATCATTTTGCGTCCAGAGCTCCTCGAACCTGAATTCAATTTTGATTACTCTCCGATTGATGTGGACAAATACATGGACGACTATGTTCATCAACCGACGGAAGATTATCTGACACTGCCTCCTAGAGCTATCGAACTCTTACCGCTCAAGCAGTTTATAAGACGGAGGTATCCTAGAATTGTACGAGCTTGGCGCCTCAATACTTATCCTCCTAGAGTACATCAACATAAAGTACCTCCAGTGGATGACACTGAGCAAGCTCTACAAACAAGACGACTAAGGGACGAGCGGACTGTCCATCTAAGGCCTGCTAATTTGAAGTTTAGGTCTATAGATCTAGAAGAAGATGGATTCTTTCCATTTGCCTTTGAGCATATGTTCTGCAACATTCTCAAAGGTTCCGCAACTTTAAAGTATCAACTCTTCATTCCCCCATCCCAACACATCCGACCTTCCACATCCATCCGCATCCAACCAGATTGCGTCTGCCCAAGACTGCCAATCATTGATGACAACCGCAAAAAGAAGAAAATTTTGACCAAGGCACCATCCTTGCCTTTACCGTCCTGAGCTGAATTTCAACAATATCCAACCCATTCTCGTGAATGGTTCATAGCTCAACGTCTTCATACAGACTTGGATGCGGCCGATGCTGAATGTTTCTGGCATCAACATATGTCCATATGCGAACAAGAAGCGTCCAATAGTGGCATTTCAGTAAACGACAAGGCCGATATCCCAACTACACCGCACTGTGAATTCACACAGCGTCCAGCTTGTGTCTTTCACTTTTCGGACACTTCAACTGCCTTTGTCCGTCCATCGAATGCGCATCCACTCCTTGGTACAGAAACTTCTATTCTCTACACCATGATTGCTGCTCTCACTCACCCTAACAACTTTGAACCACCATACCCTTGGTCCACTCCTCGTCCTTACCAACTCGCAGTACAAAACTTAAAATTTCTGGAAGCACCTCCTTCCCCCTCTAAAGCTCTTCCACCCACTCCTTCCCAACCACCGTCACCTATACCTCCACCACTGCCTACTCCTGGCTCCCAAGCCTCCGCAAGCCTTCCTATCTCTTCCTCTGCCCCTTTTCCCCATTCCCCCTATTGACCCTGCTGTTTAACAATACGTTGCCACCCAACTTCAACCCATCTTCACCCTTCTTCACCAAATTCTTCAAAACCAACAAGCCCTTCTACATCCTTCTCAACCTTCCCCACCTCCTCCTTTGCTGCCAGTACAGTGACAGTGATGACGCCTCCCTTTTCTTTTTGTCTGCTTTTTGCTTATGACAAAAAGGGGAGAGAGCATTCTGTTTTTTGTTTTTGCCTTAGTCTTTTTTTTTCTCTTTTTCTGCTTTTGTTATTTCTCGTTTATGCTCTGTACAACTTAATAAAATACATAGTTGATCTAATATACTTCAAGTGTTACTCTGCCTATATTAAATCCTATAACTGTTAGATATAATATGCTTAATACTTTGAACGTTATTCAATATAGATTTAAACTAATATATCTTATGTCTCAAAGAATACAAAACTTGGAATATCAGACTCAAAGGGAGCATAGTAAGTCTTTCAAGAACTCCTTTATGCGTCCTTTTATATTCTAGCAAAAACTTAAAAATTAATAAGGTTTGTCATCATCAAAAAGGGGGAGATTGTTGGAATCAAAGACGTAGAAGCGTCTATACGCTCAAAGTTTTGAGGATAACAAATTCATAAATGTTCAAGTTTCTACCAAAGGACTAACCTTGTCATAGCAAACAAGCTTCTCTTTATAGACCGTCCAGTAGACGTGTCAAAGAAGACTGTCCAGTAGACGTGTTAAAGAAGACCATCCAGAAGACTCGCTATAAAAGGACCGTCTAGTGAACTACTTAAGATAACCGTCTGAAGAACATATTCAAAAATCTGATGCAAGCTTCCAACGACAATATTCAAACAGCTAAGTTTATTGGAACGTCCAATTTACTTATGATAGTTTTCCTCGAAACTAACACATTACCACTTTTGTGATCTAATGTTCAAATTGTTTGAAGCATTAATTGTAATTAGATTCTTTCTAGTGTAAAGGCACAACAAATAAAGCAAGTCAACTTATCAAGTTGCCATGCTGAATGAAGAATGTTCAAAAAAGCAGATCGCCAGCACAGTTCTGCGATTTCCTCTTTAGTGCAAGTCTAAAAGTTGTCACCCTGATCTTTCTGAAAGCACAGTTTACACGTCTCGCATTGCATAATGAAGTCAAAGTCTTTTACAATGGATCTTTTCCCTGAAGAATATATATATATATATATATATATATACACCAAGGAAGAACAGAATACACAATAAGTGCCTAGTGTAACAATTCTTAGTGAACAAAAAAAAACTTCTAAACATCTGATAGAAGCGTCCACTAGACGATAGCAAAAATCTTGTAAAAACTTTCAGAGTGTTTTGAGCTTTATCTTTCAAATCCTCACTACATGAGTTGATATCCTTGTAAAAATACTTGTCTATGTTATGAAAGCCTGGAGAGGCTTAGTGAAAAAGAAACTTAGGTTGAGCAATCTAGGGTGATTGTTGTGTAAAGCCTGAAGAGGCCACAAACAATACTTGTAACCTAAGGTTGGTTAGTAAACACCTTCTGGGTGAAGGGATTAGACGCAGCTCAGGTTGAGTGAACCAATATAAAACTTTCTGTGTTATCCTTCTCTCTATCCCTAAGCTTGAAAATGTTTTAAACGCACAATTCAACCCCCTCTTCTTGTGCGCTTTTTCTATTTCAATCTCTTCCACATTCTTTGATACACCTTCCTCATTTGAATACATAGGCATATTTACAAAATCATCACAAGAACCATTCCCAACCAATTGGGGGTTAGCCTCATCAAATACAACATGAATGGATTCTTTAGTTGTCATGGTTCTTTTACTGAATAATTTATATGCCTTATTAGAGTTTGAATATTGAAGGAAGATACCTTTATCAGATTTAACATCAAACTTTCCTAAGTTATCTTTGCCATTATTCAAAATGAAACGTTTACAACCAAACATATGCAAATGAGAAATGTTGGGCTTTCTATCCTTAAAAAGCTCATAGGGGTTTGTTTTTTAAGGATAGGTCTTATTAAGACTCAATTCATGACATAACAAGTCATATTAATGGCATTTGCCCAAAAATGCTTAGGTAGCTTAGACTCACTCATTTAGCATAGTCCTAGCAAGCTCCTCTAGTGACCTATTCTTTCTCTCAAGTACTCCGTTTTGTTAAGGTGCTCTAGGTGAAGAAAAATTATGCTTAAACCATGCTCACCACAATCAAATGCATGATTTTCGAACTCTCCACTATGGTCACTCCTAATGTATACAATCTTAAGGTCTTTCTCATTTTTCAATTATCTAGCTAACCTCTTGAATGCATGAGATGCATCATGTTTATGTGTAATGAACAATGTCCAAGTATACCTTGAGAAATCATCAACAACTACTAAGGCATACAAATTACCACCAAAGCTTATGGCTCTTGGAGATCCAAAAAGATCCATGTGTAACAATTGTAAAGGTCTAGATGTAGATACAATATTCTTAGGCTTAAAATTTGATTTAGTTTGTTTACCTGCAAGCATCACATAAGCCATCTTGTTCAAATTTCATTTTAGGTAAGCCAATAACCAAGTCTTTAGAAATTAACTTATTGAAATGATTTATGTCAATGTAAGCAATTTTTCTATGCCAAAGTGAAGCATCATTTTCTTTTGAAATCAAACATGTGATGTTAGCATTAGGGATGTCATCAATATTAAGCATGTAAATGTTATTCACTCTAGTTCCAACAAACTTAATTTTTCATCAATGACATGCTTAACCATGCAACATTTTTCATCAAATATGACTCTGTATCCTTTATCACATAATTGACTAATGCTAAGCCAAATTATGCTTCAAGCCATCCATATATAAAACATTTTCAATTGAAGTATTGTGAGATTTACCAATTTTATCTATACCAAGGATTTTCCTTCTTGTGTTGTCTCCATATGTTACATATCCTTCCTTTCTTGGAGAGAAATGGGAAAACTTGGACAAATCTCCTGTCATGTGCTTTAAACAATCACTATCAAGATACCATTGTTTGCTTTGACTCTTCAACAACACAATAATAATAATTTAGGTACCCAATTTATGGTTTAGGTCCTTGAAGGTTAGCTTTGGGAATTAAGCCCTTTGGAACCCAAATCAAGATATAATGCTTAATATCTTTCTTCTTAATCATGCATTTAGCAACTACATGACCATTTTTACAAAAATAATGGTACTTGACTTGCTTTCTTGGGTTAACTACAGGAGTACCTTCAAACTTCAGTATAAAAGGAGTTGGGATTATTCTCTAAGCCATTTCTCATTAAGGTAGTGTTTTTTTGACCAAGTAAGGTATTCAAGTTGTTCCTACCATTTGTAAGCTTTGTAAGAGAATTTTTCAAATCTTTATTTTCAAGCTCAAGCCTCTTGCAATGCTTACAAGTGGATGGTAGTATCTCACGAGATGTGTAACACCCCAAATTTTAGGTATTAGAAATAAACCATGAGGTAGCTCTTATTAGGACCCTTCCCATGTGTTATTAGATAGAAGATGCCTTCAGAATTATTGTTATTATATCTTTTATTATTAATTCTATACTATGGTGTTGTTATATTATTATTATTACCCCAGTGTTAGAAATTAGTAAGAATGTTATAATAGAACCCAAAAGAACATTTAAGGCCCAATATGGGACTAAAGCCCACAAAGCTACATACCCACCTACATGTTATAAGAACGGAATAGAGAAGGAAAGTTAGGTTTAACCATCACAAAATAGTAGAAGAAAGAAGTTACGAAGTATGAGGAGAAAAGTAAGAAGAAGAGGAAGAGAAAGAGAAGGAGTAGAAATTGGAGAACCCAACCCTAAAACTCAGTTTTGCATGTTCCTAAAGGTGAGTGCTCTCTTCCATGTCATTCCTTGCCCTTTCTATTGTGCCTTATTTATCGATTTATCATTTCCCCCTCTTTATGCCTAAGTTAGGGATTTGCTGGGTTTTGGGGAGATTGTAAGTGAATGAAGAGTTTATAGATTAAATCGACCAATTAACAAGGTAGAGAAAGTGAGTGAGAGTTTAATTATTTGTTTTAGGGTATTTAGAAGCTAAAGACATTAGGGAAAAGAAATTAAAACTTGTACCTTGGATCTGCTCGATGAGGTTTAATAGCTGTTGGGCAACTTTTTTTTGAAAACTAGACTTCGCGCTAGCGCCAACTACTATGTTGGCCATTGGGTGCGCGAACCCACCAGGCAAGATGCACAACCCCAGATCTGCCGGACAGGATGCACAACGCATCAGGCATGTACAACCTTGGCTATTTTGTTTTGCACTTGTGAACTCTCTTTTGCAGTCTTTAACTCATTGTTGCTTCTTTTTTTATGCCTTGTTGAGGTTATACTTTGTGACTATTATTTACCTTGAGAACACAGAGTGTGGTATGAATTTATGTTAATGTTTCATGATAAAAGCCTATGAAAAGTTGTAAGCATTGTATGTGACCATGCATCATAACATTTGAGCTATGTGATAAGGAAAGTATGTAGGAATCTGGTTGGTGGAGGTTGTGATGGGTTGTTTAACTCCAACCTTTAGGGTTATCTGGTTGAGAAACTCCAATGGTCCATGCTGATCCTTTGGAGTTGGGGCGTACTGGCAAAACTGGGTAACCCTGACTAGTCACCGGGGGATATCATACTAGTTGAGGGTGCAAAAGCTGAAGGCATCGGTACCAATGATGCTTCTTATGGTCGTGCATTTACTCCTAGTCTACTTTGTAAAAAGTTTAAGTTTGTACCACATGTGTATGAGTAGAGATTTAGGGACATAGCATGCATATGCACCCTTTTGTAGTGTGATATGTTGAAATGTGCTATGTTGTAACTGTATAAAGTCTATGTGACCTTGTTCATGAGCAATTGATGTAATGTGTACACATGTGAAAATATAATTATGTCTTGTGATGAAGTGTCAAAGTCATGCATACGTGATGATATTATGCACGTGTGTTGTTCTTGTTTGATAAAACAAAGTGATGTGTATGTATAGTTATTAGGCAAAGGATGTGAAATAAATGTGTGCTTGTAATTAGAATTGTCTTTACTACCTTAAGGATATGTGAGAGGCTAGACCCTAGGATAATGTTATAAGTGTTCTAGATGGATAATAATAGTTGTGAATAAGACAGATAAACAGTAAATTCCCACACAACATAACAGAAAGGTATAAGATAAGTAAGAAAGAACAAAATGAGAGTATTAAGGTAAGTGTTAAGGGAGTGTTAAGAGTATTTTAGAATGTCTATAGCCTTAGACTTGACCCTTAAAGGAAACTTTAAATATCAAAAGGAAGAGTAAAATCTAAACATAAAGGATTTAAATACTGAAGAGGGTTTTGAGTAAGAAAATATAAGTAATAAGGATGGGTTCTTAGGTTGAGAATGAGATAGTAAGCCTGTATAACAGTTGTGAGGATGAGAAAGGAGTTAATAGGAAGTATTGACTATTGAAAGGTGTAGACCAGACCATAAGCATGGAGAATTATGAGAGACCTAGTGAGGCTAAAGCCAGGAGAGATAAGTGATGAAGTTTGTTTGAGTAGATGCATCTAACTTAGCCGTAGAGTCCTTAGAGCATTCACTGAGACATTATGTCTCACTCCCTTAAGTTTTCCCTTTTTCAAGATATAGGTGAAGATATGTGCAGATGGAGCTTGGAGTCACGTGCAAGAAGACATAGCCTAGTTCACATTGTATGTTTGTATTCCCTTTTACATTTGTACGATACCTTTAGGTGATAGATGAGTTGTATTAGGCATGTACGGTTTTTTATTGCATTATTCGTATATAGAATCTAATTATATTTATGAGTAGCATTCACATGTTGTTTCTTCATTTTTAAGTTTTTTCATCCTTAGAAATCTAAACTTAGTTACGATAATACCCCTTAGGGTGTTACAAGATGTATGTGCATGCTCTCTAATGTTATTAGCTGTTTCATTTACAAAGCTATATACAGTCTCATTTTCAAACAAAAGCCTATCCACCTCATTCTTAAGCCTTTCTATTTTCATAGTTAAGTTCTTTTTATCTTGCTCTAAATGTCATATTAAATTCTTTTGCTTAGTTACAGTTCTAGCAAGTTCTATGGATTCCTAATGCAATTCCTTAAATGCTTGATGCAATTCATTGTAATTATAAGATAGAGCAAAGTCATCATTACTAACCTCACTTTCGCTTTCATGATTGACCATGAGGCAAATGTTTGTTGCCTCATCATCTTTCTTTTCCCTTGATGAACTTATGTCATTATCATCCCAAGCTATATATGTTCTTCTAGGCTTTGTCTTGGAAGTCTTCTTTTCCTCTTTCTTCTTAATATTAGGACACTCAAACTTGATATGACCGGGTCTACCACATTCATAGCATGTAGGAGTTGAAAAACCTTCCTTCTTCTTACTTTTGAACTTCTTCTTCTTGTTGTCTTTATTCTTGAAGAACTTTCCAAACTTCTTTACAAGCATGTTGAAGTGTTCCTCTTTTAGTTCTCCAAAAGAGGAATCATCACTTTTGGAATCATAATCTATAACACCGTGTTTTTCCTAATGTATGATTTGGTGTTTTAATAATTAAAAAAGTGGAAATTAATATGTGATCTGAGTAACAACCCTCTGTCGCCACATTACTACAAACAATCCTGCTAAAATACACCTTATCCACATATATGGTGAATAAAATCATATCATAACATATCGTCTAAGAGATCCACCTATCTCTCTTAGTATCATACATATATATATGTTCAACTCAAATCATCATATATACATAACAACAAATAGGATAACACCAGCCCATAATAACAATATCAAAATATACATCAAAGGGGAAGAGGGATACAAAACTCACTCCCTATAGCTGGTCACTCTATACAATCCCATCAATAGAATATAATACAAAACAACACATCCAAGAAGAAACAAAAAGAGCTTCTAGAAAGCTCCACCCAAAAAGGACAACCAAAAGTCTCCACCTAAGACCTCCTCCATCAGCTCTGAGACGCTGGATTTGTAGACATCCCTCCCTCTGTTCCCACTCCAAGATGATGTGATCATCACAGTCATAACAACACAACAACAGCAACTAGACATCCAACTAACAACAATGCAAGGCAAGGGTAAGGTTACGAAACAAAGATCAACATATAATATTCAATCCAACATAATCAAAATCATTATTCACATCAATATGGAAACCAAATCATCAAATAACTGGGTCTACATACACTACAGTATATCATGCACAACATCACATACTATGCTGTCAACCCTACATGTCAATGTATGAATGACACGACTCTCGAGAGATTTCTACATTTTAAGTGATCAGCCAAGTCTTATCCCCTACCATGGCCATACACCATTCTAGGATTGCCAAAACTCTGATCAATTGGATAAGCTTATGTTGTCAGGATAAGTGTATGTGGGTAGTAGTATTACCACGACACAAGGCCTGCATTATCTTGGCCCCCTGCAGGATTACTCATCCACTTACCCCCAAGGTCCAGCTTTAAAACCATATTTCTCATCCATGCACTAGGTTGGAGGCCTATCTGAGTACCAACTCTAGTCACCATCCACCTTACTTGCTTGCCCGCACACGGCTTGAGGCCCATACAACCTCAGCCCACAACATATGCATGGCAATGCATGTATCACCACAACAATCAATTCGACCAAAATCATTCACTAATATCCATACATATATGTAGCAACATATCAACACAACCATAACAGTCATCATATACTATATATATGTATCAACATATTACCACGTGGCCTACTCAGCACCACCTATGGTCCAACATTCATCATCAACCACAAATCAACCCCATGCATGCCAAAACCCGCCTCTTGCATGGTCAACAGGTTAAGCCCTATCTAAACAGCCCACCTCATGAGAAACCTCATACAATAATATCATACACCACAAGCGAAGGTCCTATCTAAACAACCCTTCACTTTACAATCAAATCCAAAAATCAATTAAAGTTTGAAAACCAAACCTTCTTTGAAAACCATTTGGAAGATTAACAAATCTTGAAATTCATAAAATTTCACATTTTGAGATGAAAACTTAAAAATCTTTTTTTTTTTTTTGTGAACAGTAGATAATCGATTGTCTACTGGATAATCGATTATTTTCGAAACCAAGTCACGAAAATAGTTTTCTAGAACAGTGCATAATCGATTGTTGAAGGCTGATAATCGATTATTTCTGAAACCATTTACAAGAAAGCTTTTTAAAATTCTAGATAATTGATTATCAAATGCTATAATTGATTATCTACAAAGATTTTTGAGAAAAATCGCGATTTTCAAAAGAAAAACTCAATTTTCAATCCAGTACCACAAATTTTCAAATTAATAGTGTTCCACCAACCTTAATCCACCTCAACCAAGTTTATACGCATCAAATCATACCGTCAATCCAACATTTAAACATATATTCACCAATTTCTCATTCAATCTCAACATTTTCTCCCCCAAAACCCAATTTAATCCAAAACCAACAAAATAGCAACATCTACAAAGATTCAATCGATCATAAGGCACAACACAATCAATTTGTAAGCTTCCCTTACCTCTAAAAGTTCCTAAATCTAAATTTAGGTTCTTTGAGAATCCGATGTTCTTGAGCCAAAATCTAACTAGGATCGTTCCTTTCTTTACCACAACTGCTAAATCAAGCTCCAACCTCGTTTATACTCCCACAAACTCAACAATTTCTAAAGAGAGATTGAGAGAGAATTGAAGAGAGAGAAAGAAATAAGAGAATGAAGGGGATTCCCTCCTTCCTTCCTTATATACCTGACCTCCCCGGAGCTCTCACACGAACTTTTGGTCAACTGAGGCCCAAACCTCACTAAGCCATTTTCCTTATCTCAAAACTGGTCTAACTTAACTATTTTCTCTCGAAAGCCCAACATCACACTCACAGCATACCCACATTGGCTCAAGCACATATCTCAAGTTTCCTAAATTCAAACCATAATTTCAAACCAACAACTCACAACCATCATCACATACAACATACTGTACATAGCAACAATTCATTTATTTCTTTTAAACACCATAATCACATATTAATTTTCACTTTTTAGTTATTAAACCACTTAATGACGCATTAAGAAAATCACAGCGTTACAATCTTGGTGATTAAAACGAATAGATAAGTTGTTGTACGAGTGTTGTTTTGTTGGTTGTTTTGGAATTTTTGTCTGGATTTAGGAAATTGGAGAAAAATGTTCTTGAGCCAAAATGAGAATGTAGCTATGTTTATATTGGTTGTTGAGAGAAACAGCAATATTGATCCAGTTATGAGCCATAGAGAGTGAATAGATGGACTATACACTTTAGTGGGCTTGAAGCCTTGTGAGGCCCAGAGAAGGTTTTTAAGTCATAAAACCCATTCTCCCTTATTTATGTTCCCTCACTTTCTCTCAAACTCTCTCATTCTCTCAATCTCTCTTAAACCCACCAAGAGTGTAGCAAGATTTCAAGCCTTAATCTCGTATTCTTGTGTTGAGAAATGGATTTCTCAAAGGTTTAGCTCAACAATTCATTTTCTCCACATTCTCCTCCTTCCCCAAATTTTAGAATTCAGAGCTCCTAGAGGTAAGGGAAGCTTACTTTTGTTGAATATATGTTGTATGAATGTGGTAGTGTATGTATGTCGCTATAGTTTGTGTTAAAAAGCATGATTTGGCTGAGTTTTGGTTGAAATGTGTCGGAAATAGGTTTCCTTGATTTCGTGGTTGATTCATATTGAAACATTGTATGGATTGTTAAATGTGTTGAGTATGTTGTTATGGACTATTGTGTGGTGGTATTCGACCTCTGTGGTGTTGATTTAGGGTATGAATGAGTGGAAAGTTTAGATTTTTTGGGTTTTTTGAAGAGAGTTTATGCTATTGTCATCTAAGTCACTGAGTAACTATGGCTCTCACTGAGCGAGAATGCCTTGGGAGTGGAGTGAGGCTGTCGAGTTGGGGAATCACTGAGCAATTGTTGAGGTCGTTGAGCGAGTGTTCTTGAGTGGTAGAAATGACTATAGTGTAAAAGGAATTTGCCTAGCAAAATGTGACTCATTGAGCAAGTGTAGGTATTCCAGAATACTTAGGAGCAATTCACTGAGCGAATATTGAGTTTGCTAAGCGAATTAGGGGCCCTAAAGAGTGGTGCTCTCTATTGCAAGTCAATCGCTAGGCGAATAACAGGTTCGCTAAGCAAATAGTGTGTGAAGATTCTGGCTGCTCTCTGGAGTGGTTTGTCATTGAACGAGTAGAATGGCTGTAGTGTAAAAGGAATTTGCTAAGCAAAATGTGACTCATTGAGCATGTGTGGGTATTCTAGAATACCTGGGAGCAATTCCTTGTGCAAATATTGAGCTCGCTGAGCAAATTGAGGGCCCTAAATAGTGGTGCTCTCTATTGCAAGTCAATCGCTGGGCAAATAACAGGTTCATTAAGCAAAGAGTATGTGTAGATTCTGGCTGCTCTCTAGAGTGGCTCGTTGTTGAGGGAGTAGGTGACTCGCTAAGCGAAATGTAGTCGATGGAAATTTGGAGAAAGTCCTTGGAATGAATTCCCTGAGCGACTCCAGTCATCGTTGAGCGAGTGGCTCTGATTCGCTGAGCGAAACTCATAGTCGCTGAGCGAAAAGCCTTTACAAGGGAAGTTGGCCCTCTGTAAGGAAGGTGTTTGCTGAATGAGCATATGGGTCACTAAGCGAATGCAGAGTTCTGTAGTTAATCAATTTTAAAAAGGGATGCAGGTTGCTTAGATAGGACCTCCACTTATGTTATGTGAGACTTCTCACAAAGCGCTGCTAGGATAAGGCCTTACCCGTTGACTATGTTTAGGGCCGGATTGGACCTACATGGTATTGGTGGATGTTGTTAGGCTGCGTGAGGTAGCTAATGATGGACCTCATGCCATGGGTTATATTGATATATGTATATATCCGTATGTTGACTAGTTGTGGTTGAGTGGATGTTATGTGGTGATATATGCATTCATGCATGAGTTGGTGGCTGAGGTAGCTAACAATGGACCTTATGTTGTGGTGCAGGCAGGCATGTAGGTTGGATGGTTGGATGGTTGGCCAGAGCTGTAGCTCAAATGGGCCTCTAACCTACTGCTAGATGAGACGTGGGGCAGTTGACGATAGGCCTTCAAGGATGAGTGGATAAGCGATTCCGTAGGGGGTTAAGGTAGTGCAGACCTTGAGTTACGATGAGCCACCACCTATATACACTTATCCCAACAAACCACTAAGCTTATCCTTAGATTATAGTCTGGCAATTCCTGAATGGTGCTTGGATAGGCCATGGTAAAGGGTAAGACTTGACTGATTACCTGAGATGTTTTAAATCTCTCGAGAGTCATGTCATCATGCATTGACATAGTTGGGGCGAATTGGTTGTGATATGGAGTTCAGGACTGAGAACTCTTTCCATATGAATACGAATGTTGAGAATTGTTGATGGTTTTAGAAGTCATATGCTATGTTGTTGTTTTAATAAGCTTATCCTTGCCTTGTTGCCGTTGTTGTGACTATGATGACCACGTCCTATGGCATAGGAGCAGATGGTGATGCCTCAGTGGACCTAATTTCTCACAGTTGAGGATAGAGTTGTGAGCTAGAGATACATGGCTTAAGGAGCCAAGCTTTTGTTCCTTTTGTATGTATTTAGTTACATTCTTTTGATGGGGTTGTATAATGTGACTAGCCATAGGGAGTACATTTTGTTTTCTGGTTCCCCGTTGATGTATATTGATTTTTGTCATATGACTTTGAGGTTATTCCCCTACCCTTTTACTGTTGACAATTGTAAAGATATGAATGTATGGCAGTAGGAAAGATGGATAGATTTCTTAGCACGTGTATGTTTTACATATATATGTTATGATTTTATTCATGTTTATGTGCCATGAACGAGATTAGTGGTGTTGTTCAGTGGCGACAGTTGGGTAGTTACATCATTTACTTTTGAGGAAGTCACAAGTGCAAGCCCTTTCTTCTTTTTCTCTACTTCTTCACTTGCTTATAGCCTTGCGAGTTCCAACTCATGTTCTTGAAGCTTTTCAAAAACTGTAGCCAAGCTCATAGATGATAGGTCCTTAGATTCGACTATAGCAATCACCTTTAGTTGCCATTCCCTAATAAGACATCTTAGAAATTTGTTAACGAGGTCTCCATTGTTAAATTTATTTCTCAATGTAATTAGATGATTTACAATGTGTATGAACCTCTTTTGCATATCAACTATAGAATCGCCATGATGCATCCTAAAGAGTTCATACTCATGGGTTAATATATTCATTCTTGCCTTTTTTTACTTCACTAGTTCCTTTATGACTCACTTTCAATGCATCCCACATTTGCTTGCCCGATGTGCATGTTGACCTTCTATAGAACTCATCCATGCCTAGACCTATGGTTATGATGTTCTTAGCCTTAAGGTCAAGTTACACTAGCCTTTTCTCTTCACTAGTCCAAAGACTCTTAGGTTTGGATTTTTATACATTTTCCACTATATGCATGGGTACATGTGGTCCATTTTCTATAATCTCCCATATATCCATATCAATGACCTCAATAAAGATTTTCATTTTTGACTTCCAATAGGCATACCGATCACCATTGAAAGGAGGAGGTTTGGTAATAAAGACATAATCACCACCATTAGAACTTGAATCCATTTTATAAAAGTAACTTGTTAGCATTTAAGCCAAAAACAAGTCCAAGCTCTTGATGGAAATTGTGGGAAACAAAATGGATAAGAACTATTCAAGAGGCAATAAATTGAGTACCTTGAAAAATTTTTGCAAACATTTCAAAAATAATTATAGTAGTGAGCCCTAAGTAGATCAATTTTAAAAACTTTTCTAAAAATAAATTTAGCCAACCTACTTCCAAAGGACCAAGGATTTATGAATCTCTTAATTGAGATAGTTGATATGATATGCATGATAATGACCAACCATAACAACGAATGATCTATGAGTGCAATGCAATGGTTATATCTCCCCAACGTGAAATGTAATGCTAATTAATGAATAACCCAAAAGAGTGTAGCGAAATTATAAGCAAAGCACAAATTCAATGTATGATGGATAGAATAAGATCAACAAGTATTTAATTGAATGAAAAATTACTTTGTTTCAATCTACCCATAGTCATTGTTAGGTCAATTTCCAATAATTCCAATCTAAACAACAAAATTAAAAAGAGTTAGAGTTTAGAAGAGTGCACAAAGGAATTTATACTAGTTCATTCTCATTCATTTAAGAGCTACATCTAGTCCCCAATCCAAAGGATTGAGTGTAACCACTAAATTTCTATTTTACACAAAGATACCTCATTTTGTGGTTGGGACACCTTACCCAAGAACCTTAATCTCTCCTCCAAAGAGAAACCCTGGGGATAGCCTCACCGTAGTTGCTTGAATACATTGTTAAGACTTCACCACTCTTGCATAAAGTGTAGCAAGAACCCAAAAACACACCACCCAAGTATGCAAGAACTCAAACTAATAAAAGAACGATGAGAGCAAATAGTGAAGACACTTTGGCAGAGTCTCCCCTTATTTGTCGAAGGTGTTTGCTCTTGTAAAAGGTGGAAAAATAGTCTTTAAGTATGAGCTTTCAAAATCTGTTCCAGGGATGGAGTATTCAAATACTTCTACAGGTATTCAGATACTTTTACTTGAAGTATTTGAATTCTTGCTGATGTATTCAAATACTTTGTGTCAAAGTATTTGAATATGTGTTTATGTATTCGAATACTTGGTCAAGTATTCGAATACTTCCTGTAGGATTGAGAAGTTTGCTCTCTATTAGTGATTTTCCTGCAAGGATATTCAAATACTTCTACAAGGTATTCGATTACTTGTCCTTGAAAGTGAAAAATACCATTTTCTAAAGTATTCCATGTCATTTCAAAGAACATTTAAGTATAAGAATATTTCACAACCATTTTAAAACAATTTAAGAAGCCTATATTCTTTTTAAAAATATTTTCATAAAATCAAGGGAAAAACCAAAATGCTAAAGCACTCATGCACTCAATGATAAGCATAACTACCCAAAAGAATATCCCGGGGGCATTCAAAGTCAATATAAGGTAACAAATACAACTCAAATGGAATACAATCAAAAGGGGATCAAGGAGAAGGAATCATTAAAATATGAAAGCATCCAAATGGAGAGCTCATGCGATGTAGCATTGTAATGACCCAATTTTGTCACAGGAAAACTCATTTAACATAATTGGGATTCAATACTAGTGCCAATTAGAATAGAAATCAAAGATGGTTTTAACGAGGGTTTCTTAACAGCAGTTATTCTAACCATCGGTAATACAAGCAATTGATGGAGGTTTATATAACCCTTGTTAATTATCCACGGTTGTTATTAAAACCATAGGTAATTGTTGACGGTTAAGAAGAAACCCCTATTAATTTTTTTAAAAAAATTATTTTATTACAACTTTGTAATTCTAATTATTTAAATTTAGTTTTTGGCATTTCCCTATTAGAAACCCCTTGAAACCTTTGTCTATTAGGGTTTCTTAAGCCCGCCATTCGCTTCAAACCTCAAACCCACTCTCTTTGTTTGGCAGCGGCGCTACTAATCCACCATCTCACCCTTATTTTGAACTATACTCACTCTCCCAGCCATGCTGCTCTATCTCTGATTGCTTTGTTTCTTTGTTATCACCCCTTTTCGCAATAGTATGAGTGGAAAGTTGCTAGAGCTTGTAAAGCCAATAATCTCAATGAAAAGCCCTCTAAAGACGATCTCAAGATTCAGGACACCAATTTCATCAAGGTTGACCAAGCCATGCTCTTCGATCTCATTTGGGTTAGTTTTTTTCTTCTTCTTTTTTCTTTTTACCCTTTTTGATGTTTAGATTTTTGTATTAGGAGTTAGGGTTTTTGTGATTAGGGATTTCTTTCTATGTTTGGTTTTTGTGATTTTTGTGGAGTTGTGGTGTTTTGACAAGAAAGGAAAAGCATGATGATAGTTTTTGGTATCAGCGTTTCGTTAGGTTGTTGACAAGAGAGAGAGAGAGAGAGAGAGAGAGAGAGAGAGGAAGAGGAGCATGGTGGCTTGAGTGGTAAAGATGGTGTAGGTATGAGTGAAGGTTGTGCACCTGGCGACGATGGACCACCAATTGACTGGGCAGCGAAGGTTCTCAAACCCTTATATTTTTCTACTACTTCTCTTCTTTTGATTCTTTTTTGTTTTCTGTTCTTTTCTTCTTTCTTTTTGTGACTGTATTTGTTATTTGCTTTGCTTTATTCTAATTTTTTGTCTAATTTTGTGGTGCTAGAATGTAACTTCTTTGGATGCGGGATTTAAGTGGTGGCTTGGTGCGCTGGTTTGGTGTTGAGAAGGTTGCACATTGGCTAGGGCTTTTGGGATTGGGGTTCTATTTATAATGAGATAGTGGCTTGCTCTCTCTCTTTCTATATCCTTACATCACTTCTATTTCATTTGCCCAATTGTGTCTTAGAAACCACACTCTTGAAAGTTGAAACTCCTTTTCGTAAGGCCCATCCTTAATTTACTTATTCTCAATGTTTCATCATCTTGGTGTTAATTATTTGTTCCCCAGATCATAGTGCCTTCTATCTTTACAAAAATGGGTTTTTCTTGTTTCTTATGTCTTATAAATTATGTGATGTTTGGTAAACTGAGTGACTGCTTCTCTTCTAATTGATGTGCTGTGCCTTCTATGGGTTGTTGGTGTAATGTCCATTCTCTTATTAAGCTAGTTAATTTAAGTGGGTTTTTCCCATTTGTATTGTGTAATGTTGGTCTGGGAAAAAGATGTGGAAAGGTTTTTCCTCAAAATTAGTTTTACTCTATAGTCAAATCGAAGATCGATGTTCGTTGTTTCATACCTATATGAATTGACTAAAGCCTTATTTAGATAGCTGTTATGCATTTTCCTTTAGCTTTTCTTCCTAAATTATAGCAATTGCCAGTTGGCCTGAAGGACAA